>JAOTQJ010071325.1:0-13145 GCA_025642045.1 Solanum sejunctum | reverse complement strand
GAAATTTTGTGAAATCCCTTAGCTGTCGTAAGTAAATATTCAGTATAAGTGATTGTCACGGTGTCCAATCGGCACCATTCACGGCCCCTGGGTTGGGTCATGACAGAAGTGGTATCATTTTACATTTTTGTTATTTTGTTTCAGCGTGCAGGTGTAGTGTATGCACAAAACTCATAGTCAAGGCAGACCCTTGACTCTGTTTGACTCTGAGATTCAGAAGACACTAAGACGAATGGCCCAAAATAACATGAACAACACTATAAACAAGGCAGTGAATGCAGCAAATAACTAGAATAATAATAATAATAACCCACCTCCACTTGAGGATATTAATCCACCACCACAGAATCTTCAAGTAGCGGCTCACACATGGAATCAATATCAGCTTGATCCTGTGGTGATGGATGTCACTGGAGCTATTGTGTTACCTCTATTATTGGATGACACAAAGTTCGTCATTTTGAGTGGATTACTTCAAATGCTGTAAAATTATGGGTTATTCGCGTGCCTACCATCTAAGGATTTGTATAACCATCTATGTAATGTTGTCTTCATCTGTAAGAGTATGATGGAAAGTCAAAATTTATCCATGGATATTGTTAGGCTTTGTGTCTTCCCATTGTTTCTAACAGGCGATGCAACTCTATGGTTATTTGATCTCCCATAGAGCTCAATCACTAGCTGGGCAAAAATGCAGAAGGTTTTTTTGGAAAGGTTCTTTATAAGGTCAAAAAAGATGAAGTTGAAGGACCAGATTAACAACTTCGAGCAATTGCCTGGTGACTCGATCAGTACTACGAAACAGAGGTTCACAAAGTACCTGAGGAGTTTCCCTGACCAGAAGATGCCTTGGTGGAAATCTTCTATCAAGCCCTGGATAAAAATAGTCAAGTTGTTGTTGACACTATCATGGCAGGCTCGCTTTTAGATTGTCCATTTTTAGTGATAGCTCAAATGTTGGGAAAAGTGGTCATGACAAATCGTGCATGGGGACAAGATACAAGCCAATAACTAAGAGCTCATTCTCAGTCACTACTAGTTTGGCGCAGGCAAAATAAACTAGGATATGATGCAAGAGTTTGCTTAGATTAGTACCAATGTGGAGTTGTTGATAAAGTAGAGCCAAGAATGTGTGAATATAGTAGCTCATCACCCTTCACGAGCAATCATGTATGAGAAGCCTTACTATGACGAGGACACTTACTTCATCACTAATCAGATGGTAGGTTTCTGGACCAATGCCCAAGGATCCAATTAGGACTATTGGCGCCAAAGTCAAGGAAACCAAGGTTGAAACTTTAAAAAGGATGGTGCTTTCAGAGACAACAATCTAGAAGGCAACAATGCCAACAATAGGGGTTGGATAGAGATGTTGATTGATGACATAGAGATGGTTACATAAATGGTCCATCTATGCCATCATATAATTGATACTTTGGTGCTGGTAACTCTCGAATTGAGGAGATGTTTGACCAATTGTTGAAGAAGGCAGACACTCAGGATAAGACTTTAAAAGGGATGAAAGCTGACATCTCTAGCATTAATCAGAAAATTGAGCCTCATTCTATTGCTATCAAGTAGTTAGAACAACAGTTCGGTTAGATATCGACTCAAATAAACCAGTAGTAGAAAGGTACATTACCCAACAACACAGTTCAGAATCCTAAGAATGAGGGGCAGCATATCGCAATGATGATATATGGTGGCAAACAAACCATTGACCCTCTGATATTAGTTGATGATGATGTTCATGAGGAGATGGTTGAGAGCAAAGATGTAGAGACTGAAGATGCTTTTGCCAAGGATAGGGTGAGTGATGCAACAATAATGCCATAGAAGTTGAAACTCATTCCTAGACCTCCCCCTCCTTTCCCTTAGAGACTCAAAAAGAAGGAGGACGAAGGTAAATTCTAACATTTCATCTTTATGCTGAAGTAACTCTGTATTAATATCCCTCTCATTGAGGCATTGGAGAAGATGCCCGGGTATGCAAAGTTCATGAAGGACTTGTCACAAAGAAGTGGATTGTTTGCAAAGATCTCTCTCAAGGTCCTTAGTGTAGAAGCAAGAAGATCTCGGAGCATTCACCATACCCTACACCATTGGAGATATTGAATTCACAAAGGCATTACGTGATCTAGGCACTAGTATCAATCTAATGCCTCCTGCGGTATGCAAGAAGCTACACTTAGGAGCCCCTACTCCTACAAACATGCAGTTTTTGATGGCTGATAAGATGATGAAGAAGCCTATAGGGATATTATATGATGCCCTTGTCAAAGTAGAAAAATTCATATTTTTCATAGACTTCGTAATACTTAATTATGAAGTCGACTTCGAAGTCTCAATAATCTTGGGGAGGCCCTTCCTAGGCACTAGGCAAGCACTTGTGGATGTGTAATCAGGCCAACTCTAGTTTCAGTTAAATGATGAATAAGTCGTCATCAATATCTATCAGTTGATGAAGAGGCCTGCTGATCTGAAGATGGAAGTTTGGGTACTTGGTGAAGTATGAATAACCAAGTTGTCCAAGTCATGTTGCGACAATAAATCGGGCACTACTTGGAAGGCAACCTAAGAAATTTGATGTAATAGTAGAATTTTTAAATTTTTTTTAGCTATTTGGACTTGTAGGTAGCTTAATTTTAGTGTTTTGGTTGTAATTTTTGGATTTTGGACTGGTGGCATATAGAGTAACATTGTGCTCTATGAAGGATATACAGGTATAAGGCCAAGTCAGCCATCTTGGGTTGAAAAAAATAAAGCAACAAGAAGTGGTTCTATGACCGATTTTATGAGTTGTGGTTCATATTAGAGACTCATACACCAACTCATAGAGCACTTTCGGTGAGCAAAATTATTGCACTCTAGTCTATGAGCTAACTTTATGGTTCTTAGATAAACCTATGAGTCGTGAATAAGGCTTGTGGATCCCAGGTAAGATTCTGAAAAACTGTCTAAGTGTTGGGGGCTTCTACGACCTAATCTATGAGTCCTATGTCTATTTACAACCTATATACAAGTTCGCGAAGCTAATATCTCAAACTAGGGTTTTAGCACACCACAAAACCATGTTCTATAAATTGTAGAATTTTTTACAGCCCATAGTCGGGGTTTCGTAGGGCTTGAGCGCAATTATTACCCGACTTGGTCAACAATCCTAAAAATACCTAAACCCTTCTTCTTCACTCGCGACTTCGATCACCAAGGGTCCTGCCACTTTTGGGTTCCTCCTTCAATTTCTCGACTTGTTGATCAAATTTTGGTAAATATTTTAATTTGATTCTTTTATTTCACTAGAAATTAGGTGATTGAGTTGGAATGTTGATGTGAATGGTATTCTAAGGTTTTATTCCTAGTAATTTGTGTGGCCAATTAGTGGGAAGTCGTGTTTTGCTGAAACTAGTTGTGTATGTTGCCTGTGATTTGAACTATGTAATGCCGGAAAATCATATCTAATATGCTTAATAAGATTATCCATGATGTGTTTGAATGTCATAAACTCATAGTCACATGTCGTTGAAAGTAAATTGAAATAATTGTTGAAAAAAGGCATATGATTACATGTGTATGAATAGTGGTATGACTTTTAATTATCAAGCGATGGTCGAAATGTGTTTTGAATGTCCCAAATGAAAGTTTTACGAGGTATTTCATAATTGTTGCATGTAGAGTATTAGTGAACTTGTTTGGGAAAGTTTAAGTGCGTGAAATTATTGCTTCAGTTGCTGAATATAATTGTTTTGGCCTATTGATGATCTCATCTTTAGACCCATTTGATGGACTTAGAAAACCCAGGTTGAGGTGTTTTTCACACTATGAGGGTCTTCTATGGCCCGTGGATCAATGAACGAGCCATAGTTTCCCCTCATGAGTAAAATCAGTAGCTTGGGGATGTCAGAGATTCCATCAGACGAAACCTTCTACGGGTCATAGTTGTTTAGTCTATGGCTCTAGACAGATTTTATAGGGTGATGCCTGCAAACTGTTAAGCCTATTATCTACAACTCAGTCTACTACCCATAGAATATTCTATGAGCTATACCTAGTCTCATAGGTGCAGTTCCAGTAACTGACTTTACTTTACCCTAACACCTATGAAGGCCTTCTATGGCCCGTAAACGAGCTTTCGTAGGTTTTTCTGTCACCTTTTTTGATATCTTCTTGCTTTTCATTCCTACAATTATGGGGTTAATTGATGTGTTAAATGTGTGCATTTCAAGTACCATGGCCCCAAAACCCAGGAAGAGTGAGATCCAGGCTCTGCAGCGGCGTATGAGAGATGAGCCCTCAAATGCCCAATAGGTCCCTCAAGGACCTCGGTGTCTAGCTAGATGTAGGCATTGGGCAGCTGCCAGATAACCAGGGAAGCCTCAATCTCAGGCATTGTAGTTCGCCCTCCCCAGTCTGACGAAGGAGGTGGTAGAGGCAGCAGCTCTATACAGATGACTTCCTCTAGAGAGGGATCCGAACTCAAATTTTGGGAGGAGTCTAAGTCTGAGTCTTCTTCAGTATCACAAGCACTACCCTAACCATCAAATGCATTATCTAATCAGTGGTGCATGCAGCGCATACAATGGATATACTGAGATGACATCTAGCAGAAAGAGCGGGATCGATAAGCCTTATAGTATATTTTAGGAGTGTCGAATTATCACTTCAAGAGTAGACAATGTCTCCGAACTCCAGGACATCATTGCTCGATACAGATTACAATGGCTGGCAGCACCATCGAGGAAATACTCCCTACCAATGGTTAAAGAGTTATTTGCATCATACGCTGCCACTATTCTAGAGTCGACCCCTAAGGGAAAAGACCCCTTACTCAGCCTCGTGACACACACAAGGGTCAGGGGAGTTCAGGTTGACATATTAGAGGCTAGATATCTACCATATATTTTTTGGTCCTAAGTACCAGGCCCCCAGGACCACAGCTGAGTTTGACGACAGACTGGACACATTGGACACATTGATCGTCTCTGTTTAGTGGCGGGGGTAGAGATTCTTCACCACTTGGACACATTGATCGAGGTTCAGAGGATACTGTATACCAGACTAGTAAAGGCTGATGACAATCTGAGAGCCCTCTAGGGAGAACAATGCCCTACAGTCCATATGCTAGAGATATTCACCGCAGTACCACCTTCTGCACCTCCATCTTCTTCTACCATTGCTATCCCACTGTCGAGGGATCTCCATAGATCAAGACTAATAAAGAGAGGGGGTCCACTACTACCACTATTGCACTAGAGCTCATGCCCGCACAGTCTCTACCCATTAGTATGGTATAGGTTTCAGCAGCATTCATTCAAGCCCTGGCGCAGAGGCAGGAATGCCTGAGTCCCAGTTGACTCAATTGCTACAGCAGATTCGGCCTTAGGATCGCCAAGCCATTATAGAGGCTAAGGCATATATGCAGACGCACTGTGTGGCTACCATTCAGGAGATACTTGCACCAGTTCATAGCAAAATTGATGTGTTTGAGAGGAGAGTAGATCGAGCCTCAGTTCAGCCCAGCCTATGGACTTAACAATCATTCGGAAGGAGATCCATGATGATGTTCAGAATCCAATAAGAAAGCGATCATTGTCAGCAATTAACTTAACCAAAGGTTAGGGTCGAATTTACAGGGAATATAAGGCTTGACTATAAGACTTCACTATTAATTATTTCAAGCATTTATAATTAAAATCTCTAAATGGGGTGGGGGGGATGAGGGTTTTTGATTCAAAAACTAAGTAAAATGAACACTATACTACGATGCGAGAAAACACGTAATTTTAGGGACAAGTTGGGAATTGTGTTCTCCATGGTTCGTTAACTCGACTACCCTAGATAACATAAGTATAATTAGAGATTCTCATGTAGGATTGTAACTTAGGTGAAGATAAAATTTAACTATGGTGCTTGGTCAGCTACAATGGAGTGCCAACTAATCGTTACATATTGTCCCAGTCAACCTCCCCTTGGTCAGTTTTGATTAATTAGATGAGAACACATCAATCGAATCCTGTCATCTATTTTTGTTTTCCTATTAGTCACTACCTTGGTCGGGATAGTGATAATAGGCGGGATTTGGTGTTAGCCACCACCAAACAACAATCAATATAAAGAGAAATAGATAATACATGCAAAATCTCAATCGTAGAGATGCAATAATCCTAAGTCATCTCAAGTCAACTGCCCATGGTTCCCACAACCCCAAGTTGTGGGTGCTTAGCTACTCCTGGCGAAGGCAAAACCAACAAAAATGCAAATACAAGACATAGTTGAGAGTTTTACCACAATCAATGAAGAATGTAGACACCACAAGTTGTAAACCCAGAAGCTTGATAGATTGACAAAGTGTACAACGCAAGATTTGCAATCCCCAAAATAGGTTTTCCAAATGAAAATTATAAACTAATACTAAACCCTAAAATATTCTTGAGAGAATATTAAAGGCAAGTTCTAAGTCTACAATGTCTCCTCCCTCAAATAAAACCCTAACTTAATATATTTATAGTGCTTACAAATAAACCCTAAAAATTCTACAGAAAAGACAGTTGGCAGCCGGTATGCCTCACAGGTATGACTCGTAAAGTGGCCTACGAGTCATAGTCGGGGTCTCGTATCAAGATCTTGGCATCTTGGACTCAGCAGATACAACCTACTGGTACGAGTCATTGCTTGGGTTACGAATCATATGTTTCTCTGATAGTCTTATCCTTCAGTTTTTTGGTCCAATATTTTGACTCTCTGAATCCTGCTATGAGACCACCCATACGAGTCGTAGTGAGACTTACGACTCGTAGGATGGCATCGTAGGGGTGACCTTCTCTTAGCAGATTTCTAATTTTTGATCTTTGTTTCTTTCTACGATATACCCTATGACTCGTAGCTTGGTCTATGGCTCGTAGGTAAGCTTATATGTCCTATGATTCAGCAAAATCTATAATTTTTCTTCAAAATCATGTTAATCTAACTTTTCTGTAAGAAAAATACAAAAACACATAAAAACTATAAAAATTCGCATTAAGAACTCACAAATTCACTTGTTTTAGGCATCAAATATGTTGTATTTTGACAGCGCATCAACACCCTCAACTTAGAATTGTTGCTTGTCCTCAAGCTACGACTCAATCTAAGCAGACAAAGAGAAATACATAGCAGTTATACTAATGGCATATACATCAACTCCTTTAGTTCAGGTACCTCACTGCCATTTTCAAAACAGGATTGCAAAGTTATTCAGCAAAACAAGAACATAATGATATACCTGGCAATCCAACTATGACAAGCTAAGGAGCATCAACCGTCCACAATCACTGGTATAGTCATATGCTACTCAAGTAGTGCAAATGCCCGCCCTCACTAGAAAGAAGTCCCTCATACTCACTCAAAAAGCATTTAGAATTCAAGGACTGAGGAAGAATTCTCACTCTCACAATTAAAATTCATACGCAATAACTAACACCATAGGCTTGCCCCTATACTCATCTTTCAGTTTGGTGACAAAGTGGATTTGGATTACTTTAGGACTTAGGGGCTTGTAACATAAGTTCAAGGGCTTTGGTATGGCATTTTGGGCAAGTAGTGACTAAAAGCTATCCTTGAACCATGTGTACCAACATTTTTTGCTTTCATAACCCAACCCTTTTCAGTAAATCCACCCTTATTCTCTTGTTTCAAACTTTTCTCGAGTGCTTTCTTTCTATTTTCAGTTGTGCCTTATTTCTGAACTCAATTCTTGCTATTTTTCTCAACTCAAGGCACTTTTCTTTTCTTTTTCTTCACTTGGTTCATGATTTTTCATTTCTTTCTTTATTTCCCAACTAACTACCTTATTGTTATTACTTTACCATAATAAGGGTCACCTTCAACTTAGGCTTTTAGCCTGAGGTGAAGTACACAATATCCATTTCTCAAACCAGGGCCACAATTTGTAGCCACCCTCAACTTAGGCTTTTAGCCTCAATTAAGGTTCACATGTTCAAGGATAGACCAGGGCCAATATCAAGGTATTTCATCAAATAAGGTTAAGTTAGCAAGGTTTCAAGAAAGAATGAGTACATTTGAAGCTCAAATATTTGAAACAAGGAATTCACTAGTTCACTTGGTAGGTCATGTAGGCAAAAGTGGGCTCACTAACAGAATAAAGGCCTAAGATCCCTTCCAAATCAACCAAATCACCAAACCAATCTTAGAATACTGAGGCAAGTTCTGAGTCCATACATGATACATAAATGAGTCAAAATAAGCTCACAACATACATGGTATTGCACACACAATCAAGTATAGACTCATAGGTCATGTTTCTAGCCTCAACTTACCTTCACAATATCAGAACAAGCATTGTCAGATACTCAAAATGCATGAATGCATCAATATCCACAATCTCAAAATTTTTTAGGGTACCTAATTTTTCATCAAAATTTAAAGAACATTTAAAAGCTATGCATATGCCAACAGATAACATCACTATGTATTTACAAACTATCTACACTACTTAAACATTGTTGGTTCAACATAAAATTAAGTATCCACAAGGAAAAATAAGCACGATAAAAAAATCTTGGGATCATAAATAAGGGAAATTATGGACTCGAAGTTACTCAGACTTCACCTTAATCCATAACTTCCCACACCCCACCAAAATAAGATACTTTGTCCTCAAAGTAAAAATACATAGAAAAGGTGTAAGGGGCATACCGTGGGTTGCCTTCCAGGAAGTGCCTGACTTATTATGCGGCACGACAGGAAGTTTGTGTGTTCATGCTTGTTCAAGATCCTAATCTTCCACTATCTTGATTTCATCCATGTCACCTATGTACCATTTGACCTTTTGACCATTGACTTTGAAAGTCTTACCATCCCTGCTTTCTAACTCAATGGCTTCATGACTAAAGACGTGCACTACTCTGAAGGGTCCCATCCACTTAGATCTAAGCTTTCCATGAAACCACCTCAACATAGACTTGCAGAGCCGTACCATGTCTCCCGGAGCAAATTGGCGATCTTTAATTCTGCGATCATGCTGAACTTTCATTCATTGCTTGTACAAGGCGAAGCTCTCATATGCACACAGTCTAAACTCATCAAGCTCATTACTTACATTAACCTAGATGTTTCAGCTTCATACCAATCTATATTCAGCTTCTTCAATGCCCATAGTGCCTTGTGCTCAAGTTCAGCCGGCAGGTAACAAGCCTTCCTGAACACCAGTTGATAAGGAGACATTCCAATGGGAGTTTTAAAAGCTGTAGGATGGCCCATAAAGCATCATCCAACTTCCTTGACCAATTAATGTGATTCACGTTCACCATTTTAGATAAGATTTGCTTTATTTTCCTATTTGATACTTTCACTTACCCACTAATTTGGGAATGATACGGGGTTGCCACTCGGTACTTCTCACCATATCTTTTAATGAGAGTTCTGAACAATCGATTGCAAATATGAGAACCTCCATCACTGACAATTGCCCGAGGCATACCAAACCTGGAAAAAATATTTCTTCGGAGAAACCCAGTAACACTCTTACCCTCATTGTTCGGTAGAGCTATGGCTTCTACCCACTTAGAGACATAATCAACAGCAACCAAAATGTACTTATTACCATGAGAGCTGACAAATGGTCCCATAAAATCAATGCCTCAAACATCGAATAGTTCTATGACCAATATAGGATTTAAAGGTAGTTTGTGCCTTCGCGAAACCCCGCCCTCTTCCTAACATCTATCACAAGACTTAACATAATCATGGGTGTCTTGATGTATGGATGGCCAATAGTAGCCACACTACAATACTTTGTAAGCAGTTCGAGCTCCACTATAATGGCCACCCACCAACGAAGAGTGGCATACTTCAAAAATATTTATCATTTTCACTTTTGGAACACATCTATGGATGATCACATCCACGCAAATGCGAAATAAATATGGCTCATCCCAGAAGAACTTCTTTACATCATGCATAAACTTGACATTGATGGGTGTTCAAATCAGGAGGCACTATATCACTCACCAAGTAGTTAGCATAGCCTGCAAACCAAGGTATAAAATCATGTGAGGCCACCAAAACTCTCTCATCGGGGAATGAATCATTTATATCAATTCCATCATCAAACTTCCCCATAGCTTCATCTTCCAATCTAGAAAGGTGATCGACTACCTGATTTTATGACCCTTTTCTGTCAATCACATCAAAATTAAATTTTTGCAAGAGAAGTACCCATCTGATCAATCTTGGTTTTGCATCCTTCTTGGCCATCAGATATTTGAGTGTCGCATGATCTGTGTGCACAATCATCTTAGCTCCCAACAAGTATGAACGAAATTATTCAAAGGCAAAAACTAATGCAAGCAATTCTTGTTAGATCACTATATAACTTTATCATAGGACAAAAAGACAATTAGAAATGTACATCTGGTTAAATCCACATAATGTCTTACTAATCTACTGTTCCTCACATTCAGACAACAGTTTTAGCAGACTAACTGTTAAACCATCACTTGAAGTACCCGTGATAGTTCTTCCACCAAAGAGTAAGTACAAGTTTTCTCCCAGTCTTTTCCCTGCCTTTTATGTTTTCTCACATTCACGTAATTACCATTACTGACTTATCTTCTGCTACCTTGGTTGAAAAATTATGGTTAAGTTCTTCATCATCTTGAGTGATCGATTTTTTGTGTTCTGATCAAGGATTTCTCTCCATCTTCATTAATTTCTACTAATCAAAGAAGACTGAATTTGATTTTGTGTCATCGGATTAAGTTACATAGTTTATAATATTTTCATTTGCATTATAATAAATCTATTCTTCTTGAATGTTTATTAGGTCTATCATTTTTCAGATGAAAAGATAATAATAACAATAAAAGATGACAAACCTGATAATCCAACAACACAAAGCTTGCAATTTTAAGAGTTGAACTATAAAACTATTAATTAACATAGGTTAATGTCATTTATGAATATTATAGTCACAGGGCATCAATATGTTATAGCAATAATGTGCTAATTATAATTGGTATACTTTTAAACTTTGTTTACTGACGTCTTATTAAAACTTCATGTTTGGAAACTCAAATACAAGCTATCATGTTTGGGAACGATATCACTCCTTTTGCAGATGCATTTATTCCTTTCCAAACATATTTGGTATCCACTGCATATGTGTGTGAATCAACCAGAACATATGGAAAATCTCTTCATCACTTCTACTGGACCATTGACCACAACACGATTGTTGAACCAATAAAAGAGGTTATACCACCTGAGCAACCATTAGCATCACCAACACAGCTAAAACTTGCATCATTTGACAGCTTCAGCTCAACCCGTAGGCTTTGAAATCGGTACTTATTATACTATACTTATCATAAATATATAACTTTTTTTAATACCCATTCTAACTTATGAACAATTGCATACGTGTTGCAAGATATACTTGCAATCGTCATAAATGCAAGTTCTCCATCATATGCCTCAAATCGAAGCAGAATTCAAGAGTTCATAATCATTGATCAGCAGTAAGTACAATTCTATTTTTCAACTTTTCAGAACTTATTATTATTTGGAGTGTATCATGATACTATAAGGGTGTATTATAGGCATTATATAAGTTTAAGTCCTGGTTTGTGTCCATAAACTTGTATTTAAGTGAAAAATAGTAGAAGACTGGACCTAATTTAAAAAGGTACTCATCTCTTAATCATCAAACTATCCCCCAGAAAGGAAACAAACCAACTTATGATATCTGCATGCTCGCTTTCAATAGCTACCACTTGTCAGGTTAGATACAGATGTAAAAATATACAACAACAACATTACCCAATGGGGTAAGGGAGGGGCGGATGTACGCAGTCTGACCCCTATGTTTAAAAACATAGCGCGACTATTTTCGGATGACCCATGAGGAGCGTCGAAAGTTGCATTGACTAACTGCTACTTCACAATTGAAAGAAGCGCAGACAGTTTAAAGAGTCATTTTGCTTTATTCTGTCATACCCCACCCACAGATGTAAAAATATATTTTGTATTATAACATGAAATATTTTTTTGATATATATACAGAAAGAAACCAACAAAGTTGACTCTCTGGGAAGAATTCATAGAGCTGTAAGGGAAAAAACTGTGTCACATCTCAAAAGCGTGAAAATTTTTCAGTGATTCTTGCCAAAAAAGTGACCAAACCAAAATCAGCTTCCGGTAAAATATATACATATTTATAATTTTTCTCATACCAAAACATGTTCTACTCAAATTAACATTAACTATTTAACTACATGTAGGGCTGTCAAATAGATTTGGTACAACAATTCATATCAATCTTCCGTACCCACAAGCCTTTGAACTAAAAACAAGGTATTCAAAATACACTCCTTTCTATAAGTTGTTCACCAAAAAAAATCCTGAAATTTTTAATTTATATACAAGTCTGACGAGATAAAGTCACAACTGAACTCATACATAACAAAAACCATCACAGCCACAGGATACCATCTGTATGTTCCATTTGAAGAACACATCATACCTATTGCAGATATTCAACAGCAGCCTTCGGTATATATGTTATGAAATTTTAAAAATTTAGTTTAAAAGTTAACCTTTTAACCAACTTCATTGTCATTTAGTATATTCATCAAGGGTCAAACACTCCATGTACAAGTTCAATTATCAATACCAAATGAAAATTAAAGATTCTATATTTTGCTATGCTCGGACTGCAAACAACTATTTCCAAGGAGTTGGTCTCAAAAAAGATTTTATTGTACGACCTGTCGTCGATCAACACATCTTATACCCGGTTAGCCCCTTTTTCTAAGAAATTATCAAAAGAATCATCTTTAACTAAAGTAGTCATCAGTTTTGGACATAAATTATGATAGGGGGTCTGTCAAACTGCTACTAACTGTTGCTTTATGCGAATGAAAATGGTGGAATGGTTGTCGCTGATATTAGTTTACTGAATGTTTGTTCTAAATGATGGTTTGTCCTTTTGGTTTTAGTTGGACTACTAGATTGGTGGAATAGAATGAATCTTTGTTGATTTAAGATGTTCTTACTCTTTATTTGAGCAAATGGTTTATGTTTTAACATTTATTGTTTGTTCTGGAATGACAATGGTTATTGATGATATTGGTTTACTGGATGTTTATTCT
>JAOTQJ010071314.1:0-13145 GCA_025642045.1 Solanum sejunctum | reverse complement strand
GTTCCTTTGGGGAGAGGAGGCCAACTAGGAGATGCTCCAAGGCACAATTGGTTCTAGGCTCTTCAAGTGAGGCAAGACATAGAGGAGGTGCCCGATGTCATCACCGCCTTACCGGTATGTTAAAAGTCTTTGATTTTGATGTGTATGCATTGATAGACACGGGTGCCACTCTTTCCTTTGTTACTCTTTTTGTTGCCAAAACATTTCATGTTGAGTTTGAATTGTTGTGTGTCTTATGAGGTGTCAACTCTAACTGGTGCATCCATTATTGCTAGAAAGGTCTATAGAAATTATTCTGTTTGTATTTTGCATAAAATAATACCTTGTGATCTTGTTGAGTTGGATATGGTGGATTTTGATGTTATTCTTGGGATGGATTAGTTTCATGCATATTATGCCTCTATTGAATGTAGAACCTGTAGGGTCAAGTTCCAATTCACAAATGAACCTGTCCTTGAGTGGGAGAGTCATGATGTGGTGGTCAAGGGTTGGTTCATCTCTTGCACTAAAGTCCAAAGGTTGATTTCTAAGGGGTGACTCTATCATCTTGTGAGGGTTAGGGATATGGAGTCCAAAGTCCTTTCTATAGAGTTGGTTCCAATGGTTAGCAAGTTTCTTGATGTCTCTCAAAATGACCTTCTTGGTGTTCCTCCCAAAATGGAAATAGACTTTGTATAGACCTCCTTCCCGATACTCAACCCATTTCTATTCCCCCTTACCGTATGGCCTTGACGGAGTTAAAGGAGTTTTAGGAGCAATGGAGGGACTTGTTAGAAAAGGGTTTTATTAGGCTTAGCCAATCACCTTGGGGTGCATGGTGTTGTTTGTGAAGAAGAAGGATGGCTCAAAATGTGTATTGACTACCAGCAACTTAATAGGATCACCATCAAGAATAAGTATCCTCTACTAAGGACTGATGATTTGTTTGACCAACTTCAACACGCTAGTCACTTCTCTAAGATTGATCTTTAGTCTGGGTATCATCAAGCGAAGGTGAGAGAGTGTGACATTCCCAAGACGGCCTTCCAGACTAGGTATGGGTATTATTTTGGGTTAACCAATACACCAGCTATCTTCATGGATCTTATATATAGGGTCTTTAAATCCTACCTTGATTTATTTGTGGTGGTCTTCATTGATGATATTTTGATCTGTTCTCATAGTGAGGAGGAGCATGTGGCTCATTTGAGGGTAGTACTACAAAGATTGAGGGAAGAGAAGTTGCATGCCAAATATGAGAAGTGTGAATTTTGGTTGAAAGAGGTTGCTTTTTAGGTCATGTGGTGTTGGGGATTGGTATTAAGATGGATCATAAAAAGACGTAAGTGATAAAAATTGGCCTAGACCTTTGACCCCACGAATGTTAGAAGCTTCTTGGGCTTATTGGGTTACTACCAAAGGTTTATGAATGGTTCTCTTCTATTGCTTATCCCATGACTGAGTTGACCCAAAATAAGGCTAAGTTTGTATGGACCGACGAGTGTGAAAAGAGTTTTTAAACCTTGAAGGATAAGCTTATCTCCGCTCCTATCTTGTCTCTATCGGAAGGGTTGTAAGGATTTGTTGTGTATTGTGATGCCTCCCAAATTGGTTTTGGTTGTGTTTTGATGCAAAACGGTAAGGTTATAGTCTATGCTTCTAGATAGCTCAAAGTGCATGAGAAGAAGTATCCTACTCATGATTTTGAATTGGCTGTTGTGGTATTTACTTTCAAAATTTTACGTTATTATTTCTATGGAGTGGCATGTTGATATGTTTACCGATCATAAGAGTCTCCAATATGTGTTCACTCAAAAAGATCTTAACTTGAGGCAACGAAAAAGTAGTTAGAGTTTCTTAAGGATTATGATATGAGTGTGCATTATCATCCTGGTATGGCTAATATTGTGGCAAATGCATTGAGTAGGGTGTCTATGGGTAGGCTAGTTCATATTGATGATGTGCACAAAGAGGTGGCTAGAGAGGTCTATCGGTTGGCTAGCTGGAGTTAAGGTTGGAAGAGGTTGATAATAGTGGTATTGTGGTTGTGATGATTCAAAGTCTTTCTTGGTTAATGAGGTAAAAGCACAAGATCTTGACCCCTCCCTGTTATAATTGAAGGTCTTGGTGAGAGAGGGCAAGGTGGAGGTTCTCTCCCAAGGGGGAGATGGTGCCCTTAGGTACCTAGGTAGGTTGTGTATGCTTAGTGTTGATAGTTTGAGAGAGAAGATTCTTGATGAGGCTCATAATTCTTCCTATTCTATTCACCCAGGTTCTGTGAAGATATATAGGGGATTTGAGAGAGGTATTTTGGTGGGGTGACATGAAGAAAGACAATGCCAAATTTGTATCTAGTTGTCATAATTGCCAACAAGTCAAAGCCGACTATCAAAGGTCGGATGGCCTAACCCAAGATATAGAGATTTCCACTTGGAAATCGGAGGAAATCAACATGGATTTTATCGTTGGGTTGCCTAAGACTAGAAAGTGTTTGATTCTATTTGGAGTGTGGTTGATAGAATGACAAAGTCGGCTTATTTCCTACCGATTAAGACCACTTATGGGGCTGAAGACTATGCTAAATTATAAATTCATGAGTTGGTTAGATTTCATGGGGTGCCCTTATCTACCATATCAGATCGTGGTGCTCAATTCACTTCACACTTTTGGAGGTCCTTCCAAAGAGGTCTTGGTACCAAGGTAAAGTTTAGTATAGCCTTTCGCCTTCAAACGGAAGGCCAAGCTGAAAGAACTATCCAAACTCTTGAGGATATGCTTAGAGCTTGTATTTTGGTGTTTAAGGGTAGTTGGGATGATCATCTTCCATTGATTGATTTTGCTTATAATAATAGCTATCATTCTAGCATTGGCATGGCTCCTTTTGAGGCCCTCTATAGTAGGCATTGTATATCACCGATTGGGTAGTTTGAAGTGGGGGAAGTAGCTTTGTTGGGTCCAGATGTGGTCGTAGAGGCTACGGAGAAGGTAAGGGTGATTAGTGAAAGATTGAGAATAGCCCAAAGTCGTCAAAAGTCCTATGCTGATGTGAGGAGAAGGCAGCTTGAATTTAAAGTTGGTGATTAGGTATATTTGAAGGTTTCACCCATGAAGTGTGTGATTCATTTTTGGAAAAAATAGTAAATTAATCCCAAGATATGTGGGTCCTTATAGGGTGTTGAGGAAGATTGGTAAGGTGGCCTATGAGTTGGAGTTGCCTAGTGAAATGGACTTGGTTCATCTGGTCTTTCATGTATCCATGTTGAGGAAATGTGTGGATGACTCGAATATTATTGTCCCACTGGATGTGGTGGGTGTTGTTGAAAATAACTTGGATGTGGATAGACAAGTGAAGAGATATAGGAACAAGGATGTGGCTTCCATTAAGATCCTTTAGAGGAATCAACAAGTTGAGAGTACTATATGGGAGTTCGAGGCGGACATACAAAAATGATATCCCTATCTTTACCATTCTACTCAAGCCTAAGTTACTAATTTTAGGTCTTCTATGTGATTTAATGTTTCATGTATCAGCCTTTTTTGTCATTGCATGCATTCATGTTTATGTTGACAAGATTATGGTGATTTTGACACTTATGTTGAGATTTTTGAAACGATATTTAAGTGCATTATTGCATTCTTATTGGGGATGATTTTTTCATGATTATTCTTCTTATGTACATTTCTTTGACATTCAAGGACGAATGTTCCCGAGGGAGACATATTGAAACGACCGCAAAAAGTACCCGAAAATATGCCTCGAAAGTGCCCTAAATCATAATTTTCATATATCTCAAAATTCGTGTGTAATATCAAGAATTTGACTTCTTATTCTTGTTCAGGGGGAAAATTGAGTGGAAAATAGATATAACCCCAATTTTAGAGCAACCATATCAAAATTTCAATTTCTCAATAATTTAATTTTTAAAATTGATCCGCGTTGGTGCCATGACGCGCAACCGTCGTAGACCTGTGTTAAAGTGTCCTTCGCGATGGGTCCACGTCGCAGATCAGATGCAAACATATGTTATTTTGTTTCTAATTTTTTTCAGTTTGATCCAAGGTTTTAAACTCTTGCTTCTCAGTCTAACTTGGACTAATTGGGTCTTGGGCCTAAGTCTTTCTATACGTAAAAATACCTATACTTAGCTATATTTCACTGTCATATTATACAAAGACATTCCCCAATATTCTCTCAAATACTTAGACTAATATTTCACCTAAAATTCATGCCAAAACTCATTCTGGGTCTTAAGGATTTCACTCAAGCTTCAAGTCTCCATTTTCAATCTTCATCAAGGAATTCTCCAAAGCTAAGGTATGTGGGTTTCAACCATTGGGTCCTTTTTCCCATGGTGCCTAAGCATCCTTTTTACATAAATCTCATGTTTCTAAGTTGATTTGCTTATGGGTCTTACTTACTATGAATTTGACTATGAACTATGTTGGGGGTTCATAAAAGTGTGACTATTTAAGCATGTTTTGAACTATGAATCTTTGATCTATCTTGAGACTTGATGAAGGGATTTTGATATATATTGCTTCAGAATGCCAAGTGTTGGTGGATTATTTTACATTGAATTTACTTGCATGATTTCACTCTTGAATTGCATGGTTTTATACTAGCACTACACACCCGCCAAGTGTTTGATAAAATATTCGACTAATGCTTGAGTTGTTGAAGGCCTAATGCATTGTATATGAGTTAAGTGAGTTTATGATGATGAAAGAGTTAATTTCATGAATGGTATCTATAATATTAGAAGTTGATCAATTGCCTCGTTTTGGGGGTAGTAGGCCCAAACTATCATCTTTGGGGGTATGTACCTCAATTACCTTGCGCGGAAGGTAGTAGGCCCATGCAACTATGTTGGGGGATTTGTACTTCAATTGCCTCGCTCGAGAAGTAGTAGACCCCTGCAATCATATTGAGGGATTTGTACCTCAATTGCCTCGACATGGAGGTGGTAGGCCTTGGTTACTAATGATGATCTCTTCTTACACACGTAAAATATTTTATGTAAGCATATTTTACTACAAGCATCATTCATGCATGCTATATTGCTATATGCTCATTTATTGCCTAAATATGCATTTCGATTATGTTGCCTACCTGTTGTTGCATTGCATCCTACATACTTAATACATTTAAATGTACTAACATATACTTTATGCCTACATGATGTTACCATGTAGGGATCGGAGCTCCACTTGATCATCCTCTTCCTCTACTTAGCTAGTACGATTTCTCTCAAAGTAAGTTGGCGAGTCCTCAGCTCTGAGAACATACTTCTCTTGATTATGCCATGTATTGACTCCTTTTATATTGGCTACTTATGACTATGAGGGTGAGCCCAGTAGCTTGTCTTGGCCCCTGCTAAGTTCTATGTTTAGAGGTATTGTTGGACAAGTTATGTAATGATGCTACGAGTTTGATTCTCTTGATGTTTTATGATATGAAAGATGTCTCATAACCCTGTATATCCCTATTTACTATTTCTTGTTGTTTTATTGCTTCTGCAATCAAGGATATGTAATGATATGTTAAAAGACTTGCTTGGGGTCCTTCCAGGTTTCCTATGGGCCATGTCATGTCTAGGCCCTAGGCTTGGGTCATGAAACTTTAGGCTGGTCAAAAAACCTAAGTAGGTGATGCACCTACTTGTTTGTTAAGTCAAGCAAGTAACTCATTATTTTATTTCGTTTTTCCAATTTTGAATTTCGTATGTTACACTTAATACTACTTTAAACTTTCAACCCAAATAGCACCTTATTATCTAGAATTTAAATGCTTTCGTTGAGTGTAACTTTGACATATGGGTCATCACAACCATTCGATTTAATTCAAATTATCTTCGTTCATTTGAGAAACTTAGTCCTTCACCTATACAATGAGGCTATGTCAAGTATCGTATAAATAGGACGAGTGATTAGAAAAAATGGGGAGTTACATTTTGATTCAATGAAATTGATAATGACCAACAAAATTGAAGTTTGGGATCTGAACCAAAGTTCATTCTACAAAAAATTCAATGTTCTAGAGTTACGACACTAACAAAAATCTCATCCAAGCCCATTTATTAAGAATATTGACCAAAGTCAATCTTTTCAACACCAAAACATTGAAAAAAAAAAGAAGTCATCTAAAACTCTCTCAATCATCTCAAGAAATGTGATAAGGTACGAAAAGGGACAAAATAATTAAAACACACCAAAAAAGCAAGACAATGATCAAGAGAGTTATCACATCTGTAAACCTTTTTAAGTTCACTAATTATTTAAATCTTTTTTTATCAAATTTATAAAAAAATAAATATTTTGATTATAAATTTCTTATTTAGTGATAGATAATAATATTCTAACCAAGTTCTTTTACATATTTGGCCCGGAAAAGAAGAAATACATATCATCTAAAGAAAAAACATAAGGAAAAACAATAAAAACTTCAAACAAATATTTTACAAATTTGACCTAGAAAGAAATAATGCGTAGATGAACTAAAAACTCATTGCAAGAAAGAGCATTCTTTTTTCTGAAGATACACTGTTTGAATTCTATTACTTTGGTTAAATCTTTTCTTTTATTTTGATAAAACAAATAGAGTATTAACTTAGTTATGTAAATTTGGATCTAAAAACAAAAAGAAATATATAGTTGAAACAAATAATTATTTTATCTAAAGAAAAGAAATTAGGATAAAACATATAACATATATTAAAAAAACTATTGTTTTTATTTTTTACATAGGGAATAATATAATATTAGTTTTTTATTTTCAAATCCTATTTTCTGAAATTTTACTAAATATGTTATTGTATATTAAAAAAATAAGAATGAGAAAAGTAATATAATAAAAGAAAGCATAGAATAATACAAGTAGAATCAATAAATCATTATACTAGGAATTTTTAATTTTTTCTTTTCACACAGTTGTGGTATTTGGCACATAAATTATCAAGCTTAAGAGAGGGTATTAAGCTAACAAAGAATTTGTAAGGCATCAAGCATAATTCAAAGTTAGGAAACCTCTTGACACATTCAATGGAACAACATAAATATAGAAGAAGTTACACATTTTCTAAAATGTCTTATGGTCCTACTCAGAGTTATGGTGCACTTAACATTTATGAATAGGACTTTGTTTGACATGCTGGATTCCAAGGATCCTTTTAAAACCTCGGGGTTCGAATACTAAGCTTGTCACGACCCGAGCCTAGGGCCTAGGAGTGACATGGCAAATAGGAACTCAAGAGTCCAGTAACAAGCCTTATAGATCTATACATACATCATTTGTTTGGAAGTGCATATTAAGTATTACAAAGTGATACTAAGGTGTAAGGGACTTTGGACCTAAGCTATGGGATAACGGGGTATGGGACTCATTGTTACATATTATCAACAAATAAATCTAAGGGATAGAAATTGACTCAAGCTACAGTGATAGGAAAATTGGACTTGCCATCACACATTCAACACCAAACAAGTCTAAGGAGAGGGATTCATATGAACATAATAACCTGCATTTCAATATTTAATGACAAAGTCACACACACACACACACACACACATATATAAATAAGTATATTGGAAGGAATGTCATAATAATATGCCTTAAATCCATAATGCATGAATGTCATAACAGTTGAACCTAGCGGGATATGCATATTCAGTTCTCATAAAATTTATGTAAACCATCATAATAGGATTTAAATCATGTTAAAATCATCAATTGGGATCAACCCACAACTTGATTTTATCAAATTGAAGTTGAATTAAAAGATCCACTTGCAATTCATATTTAGAATTCATCAATTGCATGAAGTAGATTTTGGGGCTTCATGATTAAAAATAAATCATGAATAAATCCATACATACCTTGAAGAAATTAGGAAGAATGAGATGAATTAGACTTGAGCTTAAACCACCCTTGAATTCCATAGCATGAATCTTCAAAGCCAGACTTGAATAGATACTTAAGAACTTGAATAACTAGAGTCTAAGTGTTTGAATTGAAAATGAAGTGTATTCAATGAATATGGCAGATTTAGGGGTCTTAGGATATGCATAAAAGTCATAAAAGACCATAAAATGAACTAAATTATCATAGAGCCCTTAACGGAATGAAATAAAAAAAGGCAGACCCCTACATGTTGGGCTTCACAGCTTATGAAGCTCTTCACGGCTCGTGAAGCCCATCGTAAAGTGCCCACAAGATCCAAGATAGTGATTTTTACTTAGAAAATATTGGCCAAAGGTCTCTCCATGGTCACCACTATGGTCCGTGGTGCCCTTCACGGATTGAGCGGGTGCCTATGGTGGCACCCTTAGGCAAAACATGGCATCTAAGCATAAAGCCTCATCCCACGAGCTCTTTCATGACCAGTGGTGAGGTCCATGAGTCATGAAAGGCTTTGTGGAGGGCCACTTGATCATACACACCTTAATAAACCAAAATAAAGCCATGAAAATGGCCAAGTGCCCTCTACGGCTCATGAACCCTTCCACGACTTGTAGAGGTGTCCCTGAAAGGGAATCTTAGTCAAAAATAGTTGGAAACCAAATTTTGAGCATTGTTAAGGGAGATAAAGCCCCAGTCCATACACATGAATATGAAACTTCAAGCTAACCCATGCTTATATGTGCTTAAGGGAGATAAAAAGCTAATCAAAAAGGCATAAGTCTAAATGAAGAATGCCTGGAACTACGTTTGCGGACATAGGTTAAGGATTATATGATTGACGTGGGTGGCTCCTTCTTTTATGCTCCTAGTAAGGGCTAGTTATGAATCCATATGATAAGTATACATTTGTCTCATACTTGATAAAGCATGAAATGTATTAGCTGATTGGACCGAGATCAGTCTTTATGGGCTCGTATGGTGGTATATGTCGGTCACATTATTGGACTCCATGATGAACTAAAATATGATGAAAGTTGTATTCTTAAGACAATCTAAATGACATTTATCACCTAACTTTATAAGTTATTATTATGACTATGTTGATATTATATGTATATAATGTTTCATTTTGTTGTTTTACATATAACACTATTTGATATGTAATGTCCCTTTTATTGGGGGGAGGGGGATGTTACATCTTTTATTGATGCAGACTCAATTACGCAAACACATGATCAAGCTGCTCGCTAGCTTCCATATCTTCCACTATTGATGAGTCCCTTTTACTTTTTGAGATTAGTCCACATATTTTAGAAAGTTATGTTTTTTTAAGGTACACCAGGGGGCCTTCTCCTTGTTGACACTATCTAATTTTATTTAAAGGCTTTATAGATAGATGAATAGCTATGTTATGTTTAGACCATTTTGTTCTTCACAATGGTTTTAAATTTCTCTGACTTACATTTTTTGAGGAACTTGTCTCTTTAAATGCCTTCAAATATATTCTTTCGCTCATGTCAAATGCCATGTTATGGGTATGCTCGGGACAACAATTCTCACAACCCAATCTAGGACCTAGACATGACACGGCAAATGGGGAACCCGAAAAAATCCCAATTAGGCCTCTTAGTATATCATACACACATCCTTGGTTGTGGAAGCAAGATAAAACAACGAGAAAAATTATAAACAAGGGAAAATTGGGACTAAGGGAAAGAGTTTAATACTTAAATAACATAGATGAGTCAAAACTCAAGCATAATTACATCACTTATCCAACACCTCTAAACATAGAATTTTGAGCAGGGGCCACGACATATTCCAAAATCACCCTCATAGTCATAAACATTCAACAAAACGAAAAGAGCCTTTACTTAGCATGAAATCAATAGATGTTGTCCTCGGAGTTGAGGACTCACCAAATCTTACTTCAAGAGATGGTACTAGTCATATGGAGGAGGAGGAGGATCAAACAGAGCTCTAGTTTCTACATGAAAACATCATGTAGGCATAGAGTATGCATTAGTATGTTTGAATGTACTAACTATGTAGGATACAATGCAACAATAGATAGGCAACATAATCAAAATATATAATTAGGCAATGGTTGATCATATAACAATATGGCATGCATGAATGATACTTGAAGTAAACATGCTTATATAGAACATACCACATGCGTAGCACGAGAGCACCATTATAGAGTCCAAGGTCTACCACCTTCTTGGAAAGGTGATTGACGTACCAACCAATCAATTGGTTGATGGTTGTCACACCCTACCATCCATGGTGATTGAGGCTTGACACCTCCTAAGGCGACCGAGGCTTGGCACCACCTTGACAAGGTGATTGAGGCTTGACACCCCCTCAACAAGGCCACCGAGGCTTGACACCCCCTCGTCAAGGTGGTTGAGGCTTCACACCCCCTCAACACGGTGATCAACTTGCAATATCATATTCACTTATCATGTATTCAACATATTTATACATTACATCCACATCATAAAACCACTTGACTCGTAAGTCATGCAATAGACCCTCAATAACTCAAGAATCCTAAATCGGAGATTTTATCAAACATTTGGTGGGTGTTAATGCTAGTATAAAACTATGCAATTCAAGAGTGAAATCAAATAAGAAAATGTAATGTGAAACCACCCAGCAATACTTAGTAATACCCTTATGCAATATACATCAAAACTCTTTATCAAATCCCAAGATAGATCTAAGATTCATAGCTCAAAACATGCATAAACTGTCATACTTTTACAAAATTCCAACATAGTTCATAGTCAAATTCATAATAGAAGACCCATAAGTAAAATCAATTTAGAAACATGTAATTTAAGTAAAAAGGAAGCTTGGACACCATGGTGAAAGGACCCAATGGTTGAAACCCACATAGCTTAACTTTGGAGAATTCCTTGATGAAGATTGGAAAAGGAGACTTGAAGCTTGAGTGAAATCCTTAAGATCTGGAATGAGTTTGGAACCCTTGATTTTGAGCAAAATATTTGTCTAAGTGTTTGGAAGAATATTGAGGAATGTCTTGTACGATATGAAGGTGAAATATGGCTAAGTACAGGTAATTTTTATGCATGGGGAGGTTTAGGCCCAAGACCCAAGGGCCTTGGATCGGAACAAGAAAACTGGACAAAAGTTACACTTATTCACGCCCCTGGTACATTGCGCATGGGGTGCACTTGGTCACTGGAATTCATCAACTTTGATATTTCGAGTTTTGTTATTGTTTCTCTAAAATCGGGGTTCGACCTATTTTCCGCTCAATTTTTTTCCCTGATCAAGTATATGAAGTAAAATTTTTGATATCACGCATAGATTTTGAGATATATAGAAATTACGATTATGGACACTTTCGAGACACATTTTGTAGCACTTTTTCGGGTCGTTTCAACAATGTATTAAATATCGTCTACATTTAGAATGTATTCTTGGAGCATGAAAAGCTGTATTGCCAAGAGCTAAAGTGAGATTTTTTTCTGGATGAGTCTTAGGATTTGTTTGAAACTTCGTAAATAAAAATATTTCTAATGTCATGACTCTAAATCTGTAAAGACGGATAGGCACTCGATGTCCTTAAGGCTCGAGAGAAACAACATATGACATGTGCTTACTATGCATATAACTATGACAACTACAAAGTAGTGACAAGTTCACACCGCTATGGAGGTAAGAGATAAAAATAGGTAGCACCAAAACTTACATTCCACAGCTAGCTATTGAGGCCACAAGTATTAAGAGACAGGATGTAACTGAACTATACAAAAAGTTTACAAAGACTTTATAAGATAGAAAACTTTAACATAGGTTAGGACAGACTCCACCTTACTTTAAATTATTATAGAATACCAAAATGCATATGCTACAAACTCAGTAAAGCTCCAAATCAACTTGGAGCCCACCAAAAGCCGTTGAGTGTCAAGTGCGTCTACACTAAAGGTCGACTAGTTCGATACCTGTACTTGCAGCATGAATTGCAGCATCCCCTAAGTGGGATATCAATATGAAATAATGTTCTAAATATGTAAGGTAAAAGCATATCTAAAATGAAAGCTCAAGGTGAAATCAACTAGTAATATATAAATGCACTGATCATAATAAAAGACCATTTTCATTATACTTGTGAACTATGTACATTACATTATTTTCTTTACTCTTCAGTGCTTTACAATTTTTCTTAGGCATGTAATACAAGTGACCAGCTGATAGGTGATAAAAGAGGATGACCCATGCTAAGCATTTTAATCCTTGGGATGTTATCCTTATAGCTATACAAATTGGGATCGACCCATGTCAGGCTCTTACCTCTGAGTTGTCACCCTAATGAATTAAGTGAGATCGGCCCATGCTAGGATCTTGCCCCTGGGCTACAAACCACGTTGTAGACACTGTTCAAGTTACTCTTTAATAATTTGAGATTCTTACTTTGGTAGTCATAATAATTTTTGGAGCTTTGGAATTATGTATCTGTAATATAAGACATGAAAATGGTAATTTATGATAGTATGATAATATAAGAATAGCATGTAACATAGATGTACTACTTAGGAGTTTAAGTAACACAATTGACTTCACGAATGAACACTCATCATGCTAGTGCTTGGAAGAGTAAAACTATAAATTTATTAATAAACAGCATCGCTACTATTGGAATAACACTTAAGAAGGTACTAATTCTAAGACTTCTATGTGATTTCATGTCTCATGTATCAGCCCTTTATGTCATTGTAGGCATTCATGTTTATGTTGACACGATCATGGTGATTTTGACACTTATGTTGAGATTTTTGTAATGATGTCTAAGTGTATTATTACATTCTTACTAGGCATGATTTATTCATGATTACTCTTCTTATGTACGTTTCTTTGACATTTGGAGATGAATGTTCCCAAGGGGAGAGATATTGAAACGATCCCAAAAAGTGCCTAAAAATGTGCCTTAGAAGTGCCTGAAATCATAATTTTCATATATCTCAAACTCTGTGCATGATATCAAAAATATAACTTCACATTCTTATTTAGGGGGTAAAATTGAGTAAGGGATGAATCTAACCACAATTTTAGATCAACCATATCAAAATTTCAGTTTCTCAAAAATTCAATTTCTAGAATCGATTCGTGTTGGTACTACGATGTGCAGACATCATAGACCTGTGTAAAAATTTCCTCTACATTGGGTCCGCATCGTGGACCAGATGCAGACCTATGTTATTTTGTTGCTAGTTTTCTTCCAGTTCAATCCATGGCT
>JAOTQJ010071303.1:0-13146 GCA_025642045.1 Solanum sejunctum | reverse complement strand
CTTGGAAGATGAAGTTGAATTGCAAGTGATTCCAATCACCAAATTGAGTCTTCAAGATAAAACCCTAGTTTTCTACTCTAAACCCTAAAGATTCTCTCTACAAAAATATTCTATGTTATGTGAAATTCGATTCTCCTTTACTAAAAACTTTAACTTGTATTACTTATACTATTTAAAAAAAGGTACTTATAATAAATTAAAAAATTTGGTCGACAATAGTTACGACTCATAAGTATGAATCGTAGGGTGACCAACGAGTCGTAATTGGGCTTAGAATTGTTGTATTTTGATAACAAATCAATACCCTCAACTTAGAATTATTGCTTGTCCTCAAGCGATGACTCAATCTAGATAGATAATAAGCAATACATAGTAATCATCCTCCTAGCATATACTTCATCGATTTCAACTCAGGTACCCATACTAGTACTTTCAAAACATGGTCATGTAGCTACCAAGAAAACCAAGGCACATGGATGCATTTGACAATCCAACTATGTCAAGTTAAGGAGTATCAACAATTTGTAATCACTGAACAAGTCATATGTTAACCATGCAAAGCAAATGCTCTCATAGAAAAGAAGTCCCCCTTTTTTCACTTAAAAAGCCTTCAAAGTAGATTAAGAGATTGTGCAATCATACTCGCTCTTACAAATGAGATTCATGCCTGATGATCAATACCATAAGCTTTCCCATACACTCACAACCTGAACTATTGACTGATCGGATTAGGATTACTTTAGGATTTCATAGGCTTGTAACATAGGTTCATGGGGCTTTGGTATGGCATTTTGGGCAATTAGTGACTAAAGGGTAACCTTAGACAACGTTTTTCAACACTTTAACCTTAAGAACTCAACCATTCTTACATAGTTCTCCCTTACTCCTCATTTTCAAGCTTTCTGGGTATTTTCTCTTCATTTTTCAGCTTGTGCCTTATTTTCAAACTTAATTTGCTTTTTTAACTCATACTAAGGCATCTTTTTCTCTTTTTCTCTTACCCAGTACATGACTTTCCATTCTTTATTCTATTCCTAACTAATCACCTCATTTTTTATATTACATCACAATATAAGCCACCCTCAATTTAGACTTTTATCTTGAGGTGAAGTACACAATATCCAATCTCCCAACTAGGACCACCTTTGATAGCCACCCTCAACTTAGGCTTTTTGCCTCAATCAAGGATCACAATGTTTAAGGATAGAACGGGGCCAATATCAAGGTATTTCACCAAATAAGGTTAGGCTATCTAGGTATAAAGAAAGAAAAGGGTTCATATGAGGCTCAAACATTTGGAACAAGAGGTGAAATCTTTCATTTGGTGGATTATTTAGGCAAAAGTGGACTTAATTAAAGAACAATGGCCTAAGATCCCTTCCTAATCCACACAGTCTCCAGTCCAACTTAGAGTAACAAGGCAAGTTCTGAAATAGTAAACAATGTATGAACACAACAACATTCAACTTAGACACACATGGCATTGCATACATAGCCAACGTAGATGCACAGATCATGCTTCAAGCATCAACTTATCTTTACTTAGTTAGAACATACATTGTCAAACCATTTATACATGCATGATTGCAAAAATAACCACAATTCACAAAAATTTTGTGGGTACCAATTTTCTAAAATATTTCATAAAAAGTATTTAAAAATATATACATGCCAAAATTAATCACCATATATCAAAAAATTATCCAAAATATCTAAAAATGTTCCAGTTTAACATAAAAATAAAAATCATCCATAAGGCAAAAGAAACACGGCAAGAAAACCTTGGGATATCAAAATTAGAATAGTTATGGACTAAAGGCTACTCAGACTTCGCCCTAGTCTGTAACTTCTCATACCTCACCAAAACAAATGTACTTTGTCCTCAAAGTATGTACCAAAAATAATAATAAGAATAGGGGCCAAAAATAGCAAATATCAAAAAAGTTCTTAAGCATCGGCATCTGTTCGGTCGTGAGTGGCTCCCTTCTCTGGAGTAGTCTAGGCTGCAGATGTGCTAGATAAGGCAACTCAATGCAACCTCTCAAGCTCTAGAGCTCTCCTCTGCTCCTCTTCTTATCATGATCACTGAATGATAAACTACGTGATCTGCTTCTCCAGCGCTTCATTTTTCTCAGAGGTCCTCTGCCCTTATGCCTCTCCTCTACATCGGTCTCCTTTATCGGCCTCTTTTTAGGAGCACACAGTGGATCATGTAAAGCAAATAGGTCAATCAAATCCCCACCTGCAAGTGCCTACTCTAGAGCTGTGATGGGGGCTGCTAGTGATGCAGTTAAGTCAGCCTTAAACTTGGCCAACTCCTGATGAAAAGTAGACATGTCAGCAAACTGGATCCCATCAAGCTTCTTCTGAACTATGGCCTCGAAAGTGTCAACTCGGGCATCCATCATAGAAATCCTCTTATCCATAAATGAAAGGATGAATGCCTTAGACCTCTCCTCCGAAGCTTGAACTATCTGCTGGACCTAAGGTTTGATCTACTACATTAATCGAGCTAGCTAGGCCTATGTCCTGGATAACCTGCAAACCATATCCTGAAATGTAATAGCAGATATAATAGGAAAGTCTACAGAACCTGAGGTATCGATGGCTTTGGTGCAGGTGCAGCTGTGGAGGGTCTTGCCCCGATGTCAGCTGCTACAGGATGCTTTAGTGTAGCTGGAGTAGTGATATTGGCAGTTAGAGTCATAGCCTCTGTAGATAGCTCAGGAGGAAATGGCTTAGGGATGAAAGGAGGTGCTACTCGCTCGAGGGTTATTGGATTCTCATCAGCCTTGATCAGGCTGGGATCTATAGTGTGAAGGTCCTTGACATGTGGATCTAGATGGAGAGAGACTCACACCCCAGCTTCCATGCATAATTTATGGATCAGGATTGAAAAGGGCATAGATGTATTCCTTTGAAGTATGGATTCATGGATCTGGTCAGCTATCACACGATCCTAATCAATGTCATAGCTAGCTAAGATGTTAGCTAGTAGGATCGCTCGCTCCAAAGTAATAACAGTATTAGTGAATATGGGTCGAATGCTAGATCGGATGATAGACTACTAAAATTTTGTAGGGAATGAGAGAGAAGACTTCACAATGGGCTCGGTGTGTGTGGTGACCATGTAGTCTCAGGGTCACTATCTGATATCTGACTGGCCACCTATCTCAGGAGCTCAATCCTCTGGTCCACATTCTTTCCAATCACAGCTATCTTATCTTATCAATTCGACTATCATACTCAGCTGTAGACTGCGATGCTCTATAATTTGGCCCAAATTATACTCAGTAAATAGTTTACTCGGAGATGTTCACTCACTGGCCTCGAACTAGAACCTCTCTCAATTGGGACTAATATAGCTTTCTTCCTCTTAGGAAGATCTAAGAGGATAGTGGATGCATAAGATTCATAGAACTCTCGAGTTAGAAGTGAGGCGTACTTGCCCAGCTTCATTGTCAGCCACCAGAGCCCATGCCTATCTACCTCGGCCTCCAAATTAGGGATATGGCTCAGCCCAGAATCAACTAACCAGGGCTCCTCATAGAATGATCTAACGAGCCTCCTCTGCCCCTTAGGCTCCAACCCCTACCTATAGATAGCCTCTACACCCACGATCCCCCATCGGTGATATTGAGGATCATCAGCAGAAATGGATAAGTGATCGAAGACTGGGGTGCTCCTCCGCCCTAGGGTACATCATCTGACTCGGACCAATCCATGCTTCCCTCATCATACTGGGAGGTACTCTCAACTTCCATCGGAGTCTGTATAGTCTGAGCTCTAGTTTAAGGCCTTTTTAGCCTCAAGGTCTATCCAGATATTTATTTTTTCATTTGAGCCCTCAAAACATTCATTGTCTGAGTCTTTATGTCTTAGCCTCCTGTTGAATGCTTGAATAGCTACATTTCTATTGTTGGGGGACATTGTGCCTAAAATATTGATCACAAACCAACAATTAGCCCCAAATTACCTAAACAAAAATCAAAAACAGAAAAAAGAACAGAAATAAACAATAACAAAGGAAAACACTCAATAAAATCAACATTGCACCTGTTATAGGTTGTAAGTACGAGGCCTTGGTACGACTCATAGTGGAGACTACAAGTCATACTATGGCCTCATAGTCCACAAGTTGCTAGCAAAAGTTTATACTAAACTTAGGTACGAGGCTCAGTAAGGACGTGTAGTCGTGACTATGGATCATAGGCTGGCAGTAACCAAAATTATTCATAAGGCAAGTTCATGAGACCCCACTATGGTTCGTAGTAGACACTATGACCTGTAGGTGAGTCTCGTATGGTAAGTTTTAAGGAACCTTGGGTCACTGCTAGTCCCTACAAAGGGTAACTATTACTCATAGGTCCCTCTATGAGTCGTAGGAGGCCCTCGTAGCTGGGAACATCAGGCACCTGAGGTGTCTGTAACTTCACTGAACAAACTATAAAAATTTACCTAAAAAGTAGTGTAAACAACATCAAAGAAATATTTTTAAGTTTACCATTAAGCACAAGACGATACAAACTCCAAACATGAATTTCAAATCAAAAACCTAATCAAAATCACACCCAACAATACATGAGCAAATTTCATTCCCCCACTTCATTTATAATGCCCCAATGTAGCAATTCCCAAAGAGAACCAGCAACATCTAGTACTCACATTTAAAATAATACTCAGCGAACAATTCTACGAATACTTTAAGCATTCAAAGATTCACAACGTCAATCATATTAAGGCAACCCTTCTCATGTTTGTGACATGATCACATTATAATTAACTAAAACTATGCACAATTTCATTGATTGAACACATCACAATATAACATGATCATCACACAAACTAACAGAGTCAAGATGATTGACATGGGGTTAATGCAATCACTTTACCTATGTGTAACCTAGTTCTATTCAAAGAGTACCATACCCACAACTAGTACTCTTTAACAATAGCATCATACATTCACTTAGTCCAATCCAAAATCATTATGAGATAAAAAAATAACCAAGGAAACATACCATACAATAAGATGAGAGAGTAAGAGTGCAAAACCCTAGGTTACCGGTGAGAGTGGCAGAAAATGATGTGACATGCTGAAAAAATAGGGAGAGTGATTGAACAAAGGGGGGAAGGATACTGGGGAAGGTTTGGCAATATTTAGGGTTTGAATTTGGGGAGTTTAAGGGTCAATTTTGAATTTGACTCTTAAAATACCCAACAGGGTCGACTATTAAAAATCCCTGAGTAGGGTCTATGAAACCCTGACTACGGGTCATAGGCCTGACTACGACTAGTAAGTCTTGGTCTCGTAGACCACTCAAAACTTAGAAAAATTTTAAAAACATATCTAAGCACTATGAACCCCATTTACGACTCGTAGTTAGGACTACGAGTCATAAAGTGGGCTCATAGTGGGAGTACCAACTTTAATCATCACTGTGCTTTTTCCAATGCCATTTTCAGCAACTTTCTGAACTTGTTCATTACTTGCAAACCTTGATCTCAAAATACACCATTATCCAAACATATAACTAATTCAATGTCTTAAAAGAGAAAAACAAACCACAATCAATCTAAGACCTAAAAATTCACAAAAGGAAAATAAATACTACATAAGCAAAAACATGGAAAGGACTTGGACTGCCTCCCAAGAAGTGCCTTGTTTAACGTCGTGGCATGACTTAGTCATCTTGAGTCATCAAAATTCCTCAATAGCCCATACTTAGCTTTTGAGTTCATCGGGGTGCTTCATAGACTGATGGATATCAAAACCACCTCTGCATCATTAACCCTAAACCTGAGTTGACCAGAATCCATATCCACCAAGGCTCTCCCGGTGGCCAAGAATGGGCTTCCCAAAATAATAGGGACCTCAAAATCCACCTCACAACCAAGAATCACAAAATCCGCCGAGAAAATGAATTTATCCACTTTGAATAACATATCGTAGAGTATTCCCTCCGGCTTCTTGATTGTCCTATCCACCATCAATAACCTTATTCATGTCAGAGTAGGTGAACCAAAACTAGGCTTTCAAACATGGCAAAAGGTAGCAAATTTATACTCACTCCCAAGTCACACAACGCTCTTGCAAACTCAATATCGCCAATGGTACAAGGAATGGTAAATGCAATGGGATCATCCCTCTTTTGGACTAAGCATTTGGTCATGATGACACTACACTATTGAAGCTCTTACGAAAGCTCTTGGCTTACCGTATGCTTTTTCGTCACCAAATCCTTTATGTACTTGGCATACCCAAGAATTTTCTCCAATGCCTCAAGAAGAGGAATGTTAACAGACAATTGCTTAAACATAGAAAGGAAGTGTTTGAATTTACCATCCTCTTTTTTCTTGAGTCTTTGGAGAAAAGGAGGGGGAGGCCTTGGAATAGTCTTGGCCTTTTCTTGCTCCTTTACTTTTTTGCTTCTCGTCCCATTGTTAGCCAAGCCTTCTTCCTCAACTTCAACCTTGTCATCAACACCCTTATCACAATCCTCATTCACAATCATTAGCATGGGGGAGTCAATGGTACTCTTCCTTCTTCTCATCATAACTGTCATATAATGTCCCTCGTTCCTTGAGTTTTGAACCGTATTTGTTGGCAAAGCACCCTTTTCGCGTTGATTCAATTGGAGGGACACTTGACCAAATTATTGTTCTAATTGCTTGATTTCCATGGAGTGAGACTCGATCTTTTGATTGATACTTGAGATATTCAATTTCAATCCCTTTAAAGTCTCATATTAGTGATCTCCATCTTCAACAATTTGTCAAACATTTCCTTGATCCTTGAATTGATAGAACTGGCCTCGCGATTATGAGGAGGCACATAAGGACCATTTCTATACCCTTCTTTTCACCCCCATTCGACTTCGGGCACCCTATCCCTCTCAAAATAACCACCACAATTCTCTATATGCACTATCCGGTTGTAGTTCTTACCTTGATTTTTGGAACCTTAATGCTAATAGTCCAGATTAGACCCTTGGGCATTGTTTTGAAAACCACCACTTGATCTCTAACAAAGCAAGCATCTTTATCATCATATGACTCATCATACATGGGCGCTCTTGGCGGTTGGTGAACTACCGCATGAACACTTTCTTGAGTTTGTTTCACCACTAAGTCCACACTAGTCCAAAGTAGAGCAAGTTGTTGCATTATCTCATCATTGATTTTTGCTTAATCCGAACTAATATTTACCATGCAAGAGCTTCTTGTAGTAGCTCTCTCCCTTTGGCTCCATGCGCTATTGTTCTTCACTACTTGCTCCATCCTTTCCACCATCCTTGTGAATGATTCGTCTAATAATATGTCTCCCATGATTATATCGGCACATGCTTGACTATTCTCATTAATAACCTAATAGAAAATTTCTGCTAAGGCGTCATCCACAATCTTATAGTCTGGATCCATTCTTAAACACTTGATGAACCTCTCCCACATTGTACTAATGGAATCACCCAACAATTGTTCAAAGTTGTTGATTTGGTCCTTTAGCTTGAGCTTTTTGGACCTTGGAAAATATCGCTCTAATTAGAAGGCTCTTTGCAATTCTACCAATTGGTGATTGAACTCTGTGAGAGTTCTGACAACCATATTGATGCATTCCTGTAAGAGATAAAGGGAACACTTATAACCCCACGGCATCCATAGAGAGATTTCGTGTACCCATCACACTTTTACACACAAATACAACATTATGAAGATGACCATGAGGATCCTCAGTAGGTAACTCTACACACAAACCATGGTTCTGAAGCATTTGGAGTAATTCACTCGACATCATGAACTTAGTGTCTGTCAGTAGTGATGGCAACACTGTAGCACCTATGACATCCATGGCCATAGGGTTCAACCGATATTGATTCCAACCATATGCATTCTCGTTAAAATTCCTATGGTGTGGCTTGTTTTCCCTAGGTAGTGGATTCTCTTCTCGACCCATTTCATCATGTCGATCCATGACTTCATCAACAGCAACATCCATGTTTGCTTGGGCCATTCTCCTTGAAACATGATGGATCTCAAGATTAATTGGAGCTAAGGGTCTACCTTGGCTCCTTACGTTGGGCATACACCTAGTATACCCTACAAAAGAAACTAAACAATAAAAATAAAAATAAGAGTAAAATACAAGAGAATTAAGTAATCAACACTTGAATTAACTACTAGTGAAATCAAGTCAAAACCTCGGTGTATTCCCTGACAATGGCGCCATTGATTTTGATCACGCTCAAACAGTACCTCTACCTTCAAGGATAAAGCTATCATTGTCAAATATAAAATCTAACCAAAAGTTAGGGTCGAATGCCAAGGGAATACAGGATTTTGCTACATTGATTCACGAACAATTATTTCAAACATCAATAACTCTATTCTCAATTAAAGGGGGGTGTTGAAATGACTTATAAGAGACTAAAACTACACTAACAAAGCAAAGAGACAATCAAATTGGAGAGCAACTTGGGAAATTATGTTCTCTGTGATTCACTAACTCGAATACCTCGAATAACACAACCTAAATTGGGATATTGTATGCAGGACGGTAACTTAAGTTCTTCCAAGCCTCTTCTAAAGGTGAAGGTCGAATTTCACTATGACGCTTAACCGGCTACCATAGTATACCAAACTAAATGTTACCTGTTAAATCAGTCAATCTCTCCTTGGTCGAATTTTGTTGATTAGACGAGAACACTTCAATTGAATCTTGTCACCCATTTCTTTTTCCTATTCATCACTACCTTGGTTGGGATCATGACACTAGACGGGTTTTAATGTTGGCCACCATTAAACAATAAGCAAAATGAAGGAAAATAGATAATATATGCAAATAGCTACTCATGGTTCCCACAACACCCAAGTTGTGGGGGTTTAGCTACTCATAGCTTGGCCAACAACACAAACAATGAATGAAACAAATATTGTTGAGAAATTACCCAAGAAAAATAAAGAATAATAAACCACCTTGAGTTTGGATTCACAAGCTTGGAAGATGAAGTTGAATTACAAGTGATTCCAATCCCCAAATTGAGTCTTCAAGATAAAACCCTAGTTTTCTACTCTAAACCCTAAAGATTCTCTCTACAAAAATATTCTATGTTATGTGAAATTGGATTTTCCCATGCTAAAAATCCTAACTTATACTATTTATAAAAAGGTCCTTAAAATAAATTAGAAAATCTGATCGACAGTAGTTACGGCTCGTAGGTACGACTCGTAGGGCGATGTATGAGTCGCAATCGGGCTTTCGTAGTCAGTACTTGGCATTTTGGACTTGACTAATACGATCCCTACTATGAGTCATTGTCTGGTCCATGACTCGTAGTGCCTTCTCGTGATCCATGCTTATAATTCTTGGTCCAATTTTAATCAACACTATCAGTCACTACGAGGTCCTCTTCTGCAAGTCATAGTGAGGACTAGACCTGTACCGTGGGCTTGTATTGCTGAATTTTAATTTCTCAGATTTTGATTTTGAAAACTGTTAATTGCTACGGTCATCCCTTACGACTTATAGTATAGGCTACGACTTTTAGTGGGTCTTGTAGGTCCTTAAATTCAACAAAATCTGCTACTTTTTTCCAAATTAGGGCAACCTGTATTTTCTGCAAAAATAAACACAAAACACATAAAAATCATAAAAAGTTATATTAAGAACACACAAAATCCCTTATTTTAGGCACCAAATGTGTTGTATTTTGACAACACGTCAGTAATAACCTTAGCGTATTGATAAGGGGTCTAAAACAAGTCTAAAAGGATGTGGGTTTTAATTAGAAAGGATAAGAAAGGACAAAATTACCTCTCAAGAAAAGTTGCCTAAGTGGACCATGAAACCCCTTTTTACGACCCATGAAACAAGTTATGGCTCATGGTCCTCTCTCATGGAAAGTAGATCAAATTATCAGTTTCTGATTCTCATTCTACGATCCATCAGATGACTCGTAGAACTTTACGAATCGCATTACCTCTCGTAAAATCTGGACCAAAATTACATATTTTTGAATATTGTTCCACGACCGAACAAATGACTCGTGGAACATATTACGGGTCGTGTTCCCTCTCGTAAAACCTCTTCTATACTTAATCAAAAAATTTCAACTTTGAAAACACCTTTTACGACCTGATCTATGGGTCGTACTCCAGTCTACAGCTCATAGACTCTCTCGTGAACTAGGTCTGATGACCTGTTTCACTATCAAAATTTTTGGGGTGTAATACTCTGGCTCTTTGGAATCAACATAAATGCACTGTCTTGGGCGTATGACATATTACTAAATAGAAATACAAATTTTGTGGATCCTCCTCCGCCTTCAGCCTAGAATGTGACAGTAGGTTATTCACAATTACAAAATATATGATTTGCGCAGTTAAAACATACACAGAACCTATGAGGATTATTCATAATTACAAAGTATATGATTTGCGCAGTTAAAACATATACAGAACCCATGAGTGTATATTAATTGGATTTAAAGGCATATACTATTTTGAATATATGCTGATAGTGTATACATTTGACAATCTAAAAGATGCCTAATATTTTGGGATAATTACACCCACAAGCCATTTAGAAAAATTATTTACACAAAAAAATAGCTCATATTTTTTTAATTATTGAAAATAGCCACTCGACTCAATTTTGGCTATTTGGTTACTCTTGGGCATTCAGCCCTTTTGCTTATTCGCAATTGGCTCATTTAGCGGCTATTTTTCTTTTTCTTTTTTCTTATGCATCCATTTATTCTCCTTTTTTTGCTTAAAATTATTTTTTTTCATTTGACTATTACAAAATATTTTAAAATAATTTCAATGTTAAAATTTTTTTATTTGATCTTTTTTTTAAAAAAAACTTTCTTAATATTTTAACTTCTTTTGTGATTTTTTTGTTATTTATTATTTCTTATTTATTCTTTTATTTTATTAAGTTGAGAATGCATATTAGTCAAATAAATATCAATATCAATGTATTGCATAATTATATATACGATATTGATATACAATTATGCACCATTTATATAATAATGATATATTACGTACCTATTTATATAATATAGATACATGTTTATATACAATTTATACAATATCCATACATATTTACATACTTTCATATAATAGCAATATATGCTAATATACAATTTTATACAATGTTGATATATTACAAGACTATTTGTATAATATTAATATAAGTTTATACAGATTTATATAATATTGATATGATACATATACACCACATAAGTATTTATGGAAAGAACTCTTAGAACATATATTTTTTATTATAAAAAATTTAGTAAAAAATAATTTTAAAAAAGTTTATTTTTTAAAAAATAAATTCAATGTTGCATGGGAAGAGAAAATAAGAAAGAAAAAAAAAGGAAGCAAAAAAAAAGGCCTATGTTGTGGGCTGAAGAAATCTGGGCCGTATTCTGGACAGTAATTGGGCTTATTTTGGATATTTTTTATGTAAATAAACATGAGCTACTTTTTTGTAAACTTTTTATTTTTTTATATATATATGTACTTTCCCCTAGTATTTTTATACAAAAACAAAGGGATGAATAAGTTGTATAAATTCACAGTGGTATACTATTGTATTTATATGTGAGAAATGTATACAAATACAAAAGAAAAACTGAGAGTTGTATATACAAAAGTTAAATGCATATGATCTGCACAGTTAACCCATTCCCCCCACAAACACCTGACTGTATATTGATAATACTTCAAACAGAGTCATATATACATATGTGTATAAATAAGAAAATGTGGTTTTGCATATATATAAGGTTTTAACTATACAAAAAAAAATTGATATCAACAGCTAATACTTCCCACTGTCCTTGTGTATTGAAATAATATAAAAGTATAAATGTAGTTGCAACATTAGAATTTTCTTTATGGCAAAAATTATCCAATGTATAAGCATACGGTACCTCTTGGCTAATGCGATTACTTGTTACTTCATGGGGATCTTGTTCCATGTCATGAACTAGGGCATGTTCCAAATCCTCATCGAGATCATTTTTATTGCTTCTCATAGCTTTTAAAACTGCCTTAAAGTTCCCTTAAACAAACATCTTCAGATCTTTAAACTCTTCCCTTACCTGCAATTGATTTACGATTTACAACTTCAATTAGTGATAAACGAAATCAAGTATGTGTGTATTATTTTGGGATTTTTACATACATATTGTTTGAACGATTCAAATTCATCACGCGAAATCATTGATTCATTTGTCCTGCTGTTTGAAGGTATAGAATTTGTGTCCTTTATTTTTTTTGCGCTCCAATGGTCCCCTTGTTTGTGTCTTTTTTGCTACATTTGCATTCTGTTTTGCATTCTTCTTTTTGACTAGGATTGTCTTGGATTGAGGTGAACGTGATGCTTGACGCTGAGGTGGTGGTCTCTTATCCGGTGACTTTGGGCTGCTTTTCTTACAAAACTCCTAGGTTTTTTCCTTGTGGGTGATGCACAATGTTTTACTTTTTCTTTTCCTTTTGTTCTGGCTTGAAATGGGAGGCTCCTGGAAATCGTCGGCAAAATGGATAACTTGACGACAATCGGCCTGAGGTGTCTGGGTCTGTACTGTATCTGATACAACATGCTCCGACGAAAGTTGCAGGCCTAAAAACTCTGATTCTGTTGGTGTTATGTTTTTGAGGACAACCTGAAAAAATTTAACTAGAAATTAGTTATATTAATTATTGTAATTTTTAAGATAATGTTATTGTAATGACTAAAATCTTATACCTTTTTACGAGTGCCTCGAAACAATGAATTGATTAAGAAATCACATCGAGGCTTTTTGTTTGTGGTTACCCAGTTACATATCCTAGGAATGTGATCAAAAACTTTAATAGCAATCTTTCGATTGACATAAGAGCAACACTTGTATAGCCAAGCTTGCATGTCTAGCGAGAACCCGTGAATCCTATAATATTTTTCAGTCAAGGTGATCTTTGCATGCAAATTCTTTAGAAGATCTTCGAATGCCTTGTTTGTTAGGACCCGCAACGTAATTTACACCCCAAACGTCCTTAATTGGTTCGATTTAATAACGTTTGGGACCGAATGTAATATTTTACCTAAGTTAGGTCCTTAAGAATAAAAAGGGATGTGGGGTCAAGGTGTGTGTT
>JAOTQJ010071275.1:0-13148 GCA_025642045.1 Solanum sejunctum | reverse complement strand
CATCTATGCTTAATTAAGAAACCTCAATTAAAATCCTATATCATATGAAGGATGACTTGGTCTTATCTTAAAAAAAATTGGAGTGTTATACTCCTACCCCTGGCTATCCTTCTACTAATCCAACTCCTGAACCTGTACATCTTTCTATTGATCCAACTTCTACCACTGACCATCCTTTTACTAGTCTAACTAATGAACCTATCCTTCCTTCTAGTAATCCAACTACTGAACCAATCAATCTTCCTTTTGAATGCTAATCCTTTCACAGAACAAATCTAATATAAAATCATTAAATGAAGTATTAGATGATGCGAGTGATGTAGATGAAGATCTAAGAGCTTTTAGAGTGGAAAAGAAATAGAGGGGAAGGGAGAAAGAGCTTCATTGAATGATCATATGAAGTTAGGAATAGGAAAAAAAATGGGACAGATGTTGAGTACGATGAATCTATAGGTGGAAATAGAAATAACATAAAATGCAGGGAAGTTGGTGATGAGACTTACTATCCCTCAGATGAAGCTATCAGTTCTGAAACAAATTTAGATTATTAGAGTGATGATGAAGGAGATGTTAAGTAGAGAGTTAAAGAAAGAAGGAGAAAAAAGTTGAAAAAAGTTTTATTTGATGCAACTGCTCAGAAAATAGTGGGGGAATTGGGTCTTATATTTGGAAATATTAATGAATTTAGAACTCTTGTTACCAAATATGTTGTTAATGAAAACATTGTTATTGAAACGTACATTAATGAAGCAAGAAGCATAATGGTTAGGTGTACAATTGGTTGTCCTTGGCTGCTATTTTCTAGTTTTGATTCCAAGACTCATAATTTTGTTGTAAATACATACAATTCAGTTCACAACTGTGACCCTACTAATAGGAACAAACTTTGTAATAGCAAGTTCTAATCCAATCACTATGATGAGAGGATAAAGGAACAACCCAATATTAGAATATTTTAGTTTAAAAGGAAGTTGATATCCTTTGACATTTACTAAGCCTTGGATCCTCTTTATTTTGATGTACTTTTCTTTTTTCTTCCTGGAGCCATTTAGATATTTCGTTTGAAGACTCATATTCATTTTTATACGGATAAATATGTTAAAAAAACTTAGAATTATCTGACTCAATTAACATATTAACATGAATATTGGGATTATTGGATCTGCGAACCCAAATCTATAGGTCTTGCTATTTGTAACATATCCAATAAATACACAATCCATAGTTTTTGATGCAGTTTTTTTCTTTGGGGTAAAGAAACTTCTATCTTTGACAAAACACCCCCACACTTTGAAATACTTCAACTTGGGTTTTCTTCGCTTCCATAATTCATAAGGAATAGTTTGAGTTTTGTTGTGGGGCATACTATTGAGTATTCAATTGGCCGTAAGAATAGCTTCCCCCCACAAGCTCAGCGGTAAACTAGAGTCATTAATAAAACGTTCATCATTTCTTTTAATATTCAATTCTTCCTTTTTATAATTTCATTTGATTGTGGTGTGTAAGGGGCAGTAGTTTGATGAATAATACCATATTCCAAAAATATATCTGCAAAGGGAGATTTGTATTCTGCACCCCTATGACTTCTAATCATTTTTGTCTTTTTGTTGAATTGATTTTTCACGTTATTTTTGTATTGCTTAAATACATCAATTTCTTCATCCTTAATATTAAGCAAGTGTACATAACAATATCTAGTGCAATCTTCAATAAAAGTTATAAAATATTTTTTTCTACTACGAGATGGCATTGACTTCATATCACATATATCTCTGTGAATTAAGTCTAAAGGATTTGAGTTCCTATCAATAGACTTATATGGATGTTTAACAAACTTGGGTTCAACACAATTAAATTTCACATTTTGATTTATTACACTCAAACTTAGGAAATACTTCTACGTTGATCAATTTTACCAAGTTTTTGTAATTGACATGTCCCAAATGTTCATGCAAAAATAGTGACTCAAGCAAGCAAGAAGTACTAGAAATATTGAGTTTGAAAAGACCCTTCATAAGCTAAACTTTTCTTATAAATATTTTGTTCTTACTTATTACATTGTTTGAAGTCAACAAGCACCTTGTTAAATGATCTCTTGCGAAAGACCTTTCCATAACCTTCAATTTTGGTTATTGCAGACTTACCTATGGACACAGTCTCATTGGGTCCAATAAGAACATATTAATAAAATATTTCTTTATAACACAAACATAACAAATGACTTTTGACCAATATTAATCTCCTGGAATCTTAAAACCCAATATTTGGTCTTTTTCACCTATATCTTTCATACAAATGTTTTTGAAAGTTATGACTTGATATTTTTTCACATACTCCAATTTATTTCTGTCAAATAATATATCATCCACGTAAAGAGCAAGAACTATAAATTTTCATTGTACTTTTTATACATAGATGCAATGGACTTCATAGATCATGGTGAAATCTAATAAAAGAACCTCCTTATGAAATCTAAAGTACCATTGCTTTGAAGATTGCTTTAGGCCATAAATTGATCTTTTTATACAAATTTTCTTTTCTTGGCCTTTGACAACAAAACCTACAAATCATTCATTCCATGTATAGTTCCTTATTTAGTTTTCCATGAAGAAGAGCAGTCTTCACATCCATTTGATGTAATTCTAGTTCTAATTATGCAACAATAGGCAAGAGTAGTCATATATAGGTAAACCTTACAACTGGTTAAAAGGCTGTCATAATCTATTCCTATTTCTTAAATAAAGTCTTTAGCCAGCAATTGTCCTTCTATTGACCCATCCAATTTGAGTTTAACTTTGAGAATCCATTTATTCCCAGTAGCTCGACTTCCTTGAGGAAAGTCAATTAGATCCCAGACGTTGTTAGTTTTTAATGACTCTAATTCTTCTTTCATTGATTATAACCATTCATCCCTTTCAAGACTCTACAAAGTCTCAGCTATAGAATGGGGTTCGTCTAATTCTATCAGAGATACCAAGACAATATAATTCTTAATCTTATAAGATCATTTGGATGCTCATTTTCTTGTACTCTTACATAATTGAAGTTCAGATTCCTTTTTAGGACCTTGAGATTCAAAACACCTGCTTGGATGAGGAACTATTTCTTGATCAAATGTCCTATCAAATATGTCTGATGACATTATCTGGTGTTTTGAATCCAACATTTTATAGAGAATTTCACCTTAAATTTTATCATTCCTTTTGGAAAAATCATTTTTAAAAATCTGACATATTGTAATTCAATTTCAGTAACCCTTCTATCTTCTAATTCATCAAAGAACGCATATCCTTTGGAGTGTTTTGAGTATCTTCAGAAGATATTCTTCTTTCCATTTGAACTTGATTTATCAAACTCACTCAAACAATCTTTAATATGTGCAACACAACTCCAAGATCGTTGATCATTCAAGTTTGTTTTATGATCGGTCCAAAGTTCAAAAAGGGTGGAAGATATTGGTTTAGATGGTACTTTATTCAATATGTACACTGGAGTTAATAATGTATCTCCTTAGAAAGGCATAGAAAAATTTGCCCGTGCCCTCATTGATTGTACCATATCCAATAATGTTGTATTCCTTCTTTCAGCCACACCATTATGTTGAGATGTATAAGGAATAGTTGATTGTCTGATTATTCCCTTTTCATTACATAATTCTTTCACATCCTCGGTTAGTTTCTAGAACCTTCATTCTTTTATTTAATTGATTTTTAACTTCTTTTATATATCTTTTAAAGCATTCAAGAGCTTCAGATTTATGCAAAAATTACGTAGACATAACCAAAATGCATGAAATTGTCAATAAATGTAACAAAATATGTGGCACCAAACCTTTCTCTCACATTCAATGAATGATAAATAAAATAATAAATTAATTGAAGTGAGGATTCGACTCTCTTAGCTTTCTTGAATGGTTTCTATGTAATCTTTCTAGAAAGACAATTTTCACAAGTTGGCAAGTCAATTTCAGATAATCGTAAATATTCTTCTTTTGCCAACATATTCATTCGTTCTTTCCCTATATGACCTAATCTCACATGCCATGTAAAAACATCTATGTCATTGTCATTATTTGAATAAGATCATTACACAACGATCAACATAATAGTCATAAGTTGAATGATTACAATCTAACATGATCAATCAATCATAAAAAGGTCCACAATCATACAAAATATTATCTAGTGATATTCTTACACAATTACGACTAAAATATAAATTAAAACCAACATCCAGAAATACAGCGACAGATATTGAATTTCTCGAATCTCTAGAACATATAACACATCATGTAACATTAAAGATCAACCAATACACAAGTCTATTTTTCTAGTGCCTATTCCCTTGACTTTCAGTATGCAAGATTTTTCCGAGATCATGGATCACCCAAGTGAATCAACTCGATCCAATATTACTCAACCCATGAGTAAAAAGATACATCTGGTTTTAAATTAAAGGTAGAATAGTTACACTGTCAAACCTTATTCTTTTATGTAAGGGAACTATTAACTGTTCAACCTTATTTTATTAAGAGAGGAAACATTTAACTATTCAAACCCTATTGAAAAAGGAGAGAAATAATTTTATAAGTGATTAATCTCTCCTGCAAAAGGGGGAATTCTGTTTTGTATGATTAAAATAGAGAAAAAAGTTAGAAGAAAAGTAGAAGAACCAAAAAAGGAAAAACTAGTGAAAGAAAGTAATCCTAATTTTCTAGATTCATCAACACGTACAAAAAGTACATTTATTATGTGAATATAACCTTAATTTTCTAGTAAAATAAAAGAAGACATGGGGCAAATTCACTTGGTAGCAACAACAACAATCCATTGCGAATCTAAAGGTATATAACTCATTTTTCTTGCTACATATTTTTCTTACAATTCGTATCAGAGCTAGGGTTATAATTTTGTTTTTCCATACAAATTACATTAAGATTGTTATTGTATGTGTTTTAACATAGTGTCTTTTTTATTGTGAATTTTTGACAAGTTTCAAATAATACGATTTTTGTTTTGGTATATTTTGGCCATTGTTTATTAATTATTTTCTGATAAAACTTTATCAATCATAGTCTCAATTTTGACTTTTTCAAAAAAATATTATAATAGAAAGTTAGATTACAAATGAGCGAGGTATGAATTTATAAACACTGATAATTTTTTACTATGTTTAAAAATTTTTTTTCTTCTTATTACTGTGTTTAAAAATTATTTGTCAAAAATTATACTATGTATATATGGTTAAAATAATATTTTTATATATATATTAGATGCCGAACCCCTTCGACTAGTTCATATTTCTACTTCTTCAAAGTTTTAATTCCCTTAATAAAAATCTTGACTCAGCAACTGATCGCAATCTACTCATTTTCGTCTTTCCAAAAATATATTATAATGAAAAATGAGTAAGATATGATATTTTGAAAAATCGATAGTTCTTTAACAAAAAACTACACTGTTATTTTCTGTAACAACTGAGAAATCAATAATAGGAAAGGCTTGGTATTCATAGTACGAAACAAAGAGGTAAAGACAAAGTCTAGGACTATTCTTCACACTAAGGAAAAACAGGTCCCGGAGATGCATTAAAGTACTCTGCATTGGTTTAGCCAATTAGTTGGCCTGAATCATGTTTGAGCACCTTTTCTGTCAATATATAACATTAGCAAGGACATATTAAGATAAGATAACCAGCTTAACTAAAGAGTAATACATCAAAACTATGGTCTATGATAATTTAAGATTATCCAACTGATAAGCTTAGCAATTGTCATGTTACACTATCAAGCCAACCATCTCTAAAAGCTATTTAATATCTAAAACATATTTTCTCTAGTCACATCTGAAAATGCTGACATCTAAGATTGGGTCTTCATTTTCTCCACTAGCTAGGTTGAACACGCCTATATCAGGTATGTTTAAGGCAATTATCAGTAACAAAATTCTTCCAATCACAACTTAGTGAACCACCATATTCTATGGAAGTAAATTCTACGTTCGACGTTTCTCATTATATTGAAGAGTCACAACTAGGACCTTGCGGGAGAGATCGGTCCGTGCGCACTCCAAAGGAACTGACTGCAGCAAGTCAATTGATCCAATAGAAAATCAACAGAAGTTAGATTTCTAGTGTTCTTTTATTAACTATGGAAACATATATATAGAACATAAAATTTCTTTAACATATAATACCCTCCCTTAATATGTGAGATCTTCATAATCACTACACAACTATTTGGTGTTACAGCAACATTTGCCAAGTCTAGTTCCCTTCGTTGGTTAGATGTATTCCCACTGGTTCTAGTACTTGTGCCTTGGATTATTATCCAGTTATGTAAAATTCATCTAAGTTATTAAACTAGAAAATTATGTCGAATGGTTTAATGTCTTCGATGGATTTTTCATAATTGGATAATAATCCAAGGTACAAGTGCTATAACTGGTGGGAATACATCTTACCAATGAAGGGCATTAGACTTAGCAAATGCTATTGCAACACCAAACAATTATGTAGTGGTTATGAAGCAGTCACATGTTGAGGGAGGGAATGACATGGTCAAGAAATTTTATGCTCTATATTTACGTTTTCATAGTTAATAAAAGAACATAATTCTAACTTGCATTATTTTTCTGTTGGATCAATTGACTTGCTGTATGCAGTCAATTCCTTCAGAGTGGGAAATGATCCATCTCCCCCACACGGACCTAGATGTGACTATTGAGTATAACAAGAAAACGTGGAATGTATAATTCACGTCCATAGAAAATAGTGGTGCATTAAGTGGTGATTGGAAAAAATTTATTACCGATAATTTCCTTAACATATATTATGTATGCATGTTCAACCTAGCCAGTGGAGAAAAAGAAGACCCAATCTTGAATCTCAGCATATTCAAGTGTGATTAGAGACAATATATTTTAGATGTTAAATAAAATCTAGAGATGGCTAGCTTGATAGTGGAGCATGAAAATAGCAAAGCTCATCAACTAGATAATCTTGAATTTTCATAAACCACAGTTTTGATGTTTTTACTATGTTACTGGATTTGTTAGATTACTCTTTAGTTAAGCTAGTTGTCTTATATTATTGCATCCTTGCTAATGTAATTTATTGATAAAAAAGGAGCTCAAATATGATTTAGGCCAACCAATTGGCTAATCCAATGTAGGGTCCTTTGATGCATCTCGAGGACCTCTTTTGCCTCAGTGTGCAGAAGAGTCCTAGACTTTGTCTTCACCTTTTTGTTTCACGCTATGAATACCAAGCCTTTTATGTCACTAATTTCTCAGTTGATTGAAATACTGCACTACTATTTTTTGAAAGCCCAAAATAAATAGATCATGAATGTAAAAGATCAAGTAATAAATTTTTAACAATTATAGCCCAAAATCATAAAAAAAAATAGTAGGAGTTTTTCAGGCAAAAAATAGCCAAAACTGTCGATTTTAAAAAAATTCGCACATCACTCATTTGTCATCCATTTCTACCTCATAATATGTTTCAGAAAGCCAAAAATGAGTATATTATGATATTGTATGTTTCAGGCCCTAATATTTGACTAGAAATTTATAAAGCACGGTAAAACAGAAGAGGGTTTTCGTCTAACCATAGTGAAAAAAATGTCAGTCTTTAAAAATTCATATCTCACTACTTGTTAATCTATTTTTTTAAATTATAATATATCTTTGAAAAGCTCAAAACGAGTACAATTAGAGACCAATTCTCTACCATGCTAGGTATCAAAGAGAAAGGGACCTTTGGAAAATAATTAGGCTTTTTCATGTTTCATACCAAACCTACAAAAGAGGACTTCCACTATATCCTTGATAACATGAGGAAAAAGCTTGCAAGTTGGAAAAGTCATGCCCTAAACATGACAAGCAGTACTATCTTGGCCAAAATATCCTTGATCGGTATTCCCTCACACATGATGAGTTCCATCAAAATCCCTGAATTAATCCAAGAAAGCATCAATAAATTTACAAGGGATTCATCTGAGGTTCACCTAATGGAAAAGGAGGATGAATCACCTACGCTGGAAGTAAATAACCAAGCATAAAGACTAGAGGGTCTAGAATTCATAAGAGTGAAGCCACGAATAGAGCTATTTTGAGTGGGATAACTTGGAGGGTCAGTCAGAACTTAGATAAACTATGGGTTAAACTCCTCATAAAGAAATATGGGAACCACCTAGGGAAGGAGAGAGCCAAGAGAATTATCTCTAGAACCTGGAGGAACGCCAAGAATGGCTGGGCAAACATCTATGATGCCACCAGATAGGTTGTCAACAAGGGGAACCAAGTTAGGCTATTTGAAGATTGTTGGATCACAGGCCTTAAACCATTAGACATTATATATAGGGTCCTTTGAGGGATTGGGAGTAGCTCTTAAGGGTTCAGACCTTAAGGGTAATAATAGGTGGAAACTGGAACACAACAATTTACCCAGAACATCCCTTATTAAGGAGGTAATCACCTCCCCCCCCATGCCACCGGTAACACCAGGGAGGACAGATGTGTTTGGGGCCTTATTAGCAATGACAAGTTCACTACTGAATGCCTACAATTACATTGCTAGCAAGTGCAAAGAAACCATAGATCCATGGTTGTCTAAGCTCTTCCGGGACATATGGAAAATGAACACCCCAAACATATTAAAATACCTTTATTTAGATCCTGTTTCATGGTTGGACCCTTACGAATCATAACCTATCTAGCAAGGGACTCAGTATTTTTCCTAATCAGGTTATCCACATCCGAAAACTAACTATTATGCAGCTTTTTGGCAATCTGCCAAAGACAAAAGATTCCAACAAAATCTTTCTTGCAGCGAGTTCATACCTTATTGCCTTTGGCAGCTTTGGCTAGTGAGGAAAGATAATACCTTCAACCATAGGAGAAACCACTTGGACAGGCAATGGAATTCTCCCTTAATTCAAGAAATAACTCCCACAATCAATGGATACAGAGGACCATCTATGTCAAATGAGAACCACTGAATCACAGCATCATAAAACTGAATATCGAAGGGGCAGTGCAAAGCACATCCAACATCTCAGGTATAGGATGTGTCCTTAGAGATAGCAATGGTAGATAGATACTAAGTTTTTAGGAGGGAATCCCATACGTATATACCTCTAAGCTGAACTTACTGCATTATCCAAAGGAATCCAGTTGGCTGTGGTACATAAATTCACACCCTTAACCATAGAAATGGATGCAAAAGAGATTATTAATATGTTTCTTCATGGTAGCCCCTCATATGAAGACATTATTTTTCATTACAGGTCATCATTGAACCAACTGGGAACATGGGAGTTGCATCATGCATATAGGGAGCAGAATAGAATAATTAACAAACTCGCTAAGGAAGGACGCGACAAGGGGCAACTTGGAAGGGTATCTGTTTTTGTAGTTCGTCCATTGTGTGTGGAAGAACAATGGGCTATGTACAACTTAGGAACCAGTGACATTTAAAAAGTTATTTTTGTTGATAACTCCTATCAGGGCCGAGATGTAGCCAAAAATGTTCTAACGCAAACAGTGTACCATGCAACCTCACTACCATAATAATCCTAATTTTTTTAAAGAAGGGTTAATTGGTAATTTTAGCCATTAATAATTCTTATTAAAAGAATTAAAAAAGGGCCCAGCCCCTTTAATTTTTAATGTTCACGCAACAATAAAAAAGAAAAAGAATAAATGACAGTTCTCTTTTTTACAAACCAGTCGCAGCAGGAAAAAATTTGAGCAGTCCTTTTTCTTCTTCTTTCATTCTTTTCTCTTTGAAGAAAACACACAACTCATATGCTGATTCAGGGAAAACTCGTGCATGGAATCAACTTGATCTTTTTACCACTATTTTAGATGATAAAGTGCAGGTATTTTCTTGTTTATTGTGTGCACTTGTTAATTGAAAATATATTTACTAGAATTTTCACCAATTAGGTTTAACAATGAGATTAAGAATACTATTATTCTTAATTTATAGTCTAATGTATTGGGTATTAGAGTTTAACCCTAAACTAAAAGACTAGGGATATTGAGTCTTGAGTTTAGCCAACATAATTGATATTCTATAATCAATACCTTTTCCATAGATTGAGGAAAGTAGGGGATGTTTGGAGGGTGTTTTACGCAAGCAAGGTTGTGGAACTTGTCATTAATAAGGTAAGTGAGCTTTAAGCTTTAATACTTGCTTTTCAAATATGCTTTGAAAAATATATGTTTTCTCTTATTTGGTGTATGTGTTGGGACAAACATGTACTTGACAGAGTTGATATTTCTTTGATAAACGCTAGATATGCTATTTTTAAGAATATTATGAGTTATGTATGGTGTGATACTGAATACCCTTCTTTATTACCATAATCTGGTTACTAGAGGCATACTTAGCTACCAAAATATGTTTGGGGCATACCCATGCTGCCGTAATATTTTAGGGGCTTTGTACACACTGCCATTGTATATTTTTAGAGCATTACACATGCTGCCATAGACTTGTCAGGGTGATTGATTGATCTACTTCGCTGCCATTTATGACTGGTTTTGAGTGTGGATTGAACTGATACATGTTGTGACCTTTTTGGATATTTTTTTGGACTTACTAAGCTTATTATGAAGTATACTCTTATGTATATCTATTGTGTAGATGTATTTTATAACTCTTGTTCCAGGGGCATTAGAGTAGTGAGTCGAGGATGTTACTGGGTTATATTTATATATAGCTCACTCCTTACTTGCATGTCAATACAGATACTGTTTCAGAGGGAGAGACTAGTGGTTGAAAAGTTTGTTGTTGTAGACTCTGTTGTTGAGGTAAGCCTTCACATTATTCGTGGAGGCTACTACTTCAGCTCTATCTAGTATAGTTTATGTTTTTCTTCTTTTGGGGGTTCATATGCCGGACAGTTATACCCATATCACTCTATTAGATTCTCCTGGATCTTATTGTGGGGTTTGGACTAGAGATATTTTGTTAAGTGGCCTTTTCCTTTCATAAATTGATATGCTATGTTGGTTTGCTAGGTACTCTATTATTATGAGTATTGATGAGTTTTGGAGTTGCACATATTATATTCTTAGTGTTTAGGTAGTTCGGGTGTGTAAGAATATTTGGTTCTCCCAAAAAATAGTATGGGCGGGTGCCAGTCACATCTAGGGGGTACTTTAGGAGGTGACAAAGTTGGTATCAGAGCCTAGACTTTAAGTCCAGGGTCATAGAGTAGTGTTTGGTAGAGCCTTGTTCATGGATATGTAGGTTCCCATACTTAAGACCTTGAGGCTATTAAGCATTTGGGATGTATTCTCTTTTTTCATTCCTTATTCACGCATTGAGTTGAATCAAGCTTAACTTTTAAATACTTTTTGCTAATGGCAAAGAGACGTGGCTCTTCCTCTGTTGTACAATCTTATGCAGCTATTAGACGGAATGCCATAATTGTAATTTCTATATATCTGAAAATCCATGCATGATATCAAATATCTGACTCCGTATTCTCAATCAAAGGCCAAAATTGAGTAGTAAATGGGTATAATCCGGGTTTTATAAGATCCCCAGTGAAAAATAATTTTTGCTAGTTTTTGAAAACAAGTGTCTGTCCGCACTTGGGGCACAAAGCAGTATAAATTTTACCTTCGCATTGGGTCCGCATCACAGACCAGATGCAGACCATTGTTGATTTTTCCTTAATTTTTTGTGTCGGCCAAAGGCATTGGGGTCATAGCTCCATGCCCACTTATGCATGAAAACACCCATACTTGGTCATTTTTCAACCTTATATCACTCAAAACCCTCATAAAAACCTCTCTAAGACTTAACCAAATATCTCATACCAAATTCAACGATTTCAAGCTTAACTTTGAAACTCAAAGATTCACTTCAAGCTCTAAGTTTCCTCCAAGCACATCTCAAGAAAACCCAAGTTTAAGGTATGTGAGTTTTATCCATTGGGTCCTTTCACCCATGGATACCAATCTTCCCTTTTATGAAAAATTGCATGTTTTCAAGTTATATTACTTATCGATATCTCTTATTATGAAATATGAACATGATTTTTGTTGGGGTCTTATGAAGTACTATTAATTACTAATAGATATCTATTTTAAGCTTATACTATGAGTTAATCTTTGTCTGTTGAGACTATGCATGTTTTGAACTATGAAGCTATGACCATTTATGAGATTTGATGATGGATTTCAAGTTACCCTACAAGAGGGTTTTCTATATATTGGTGGGTTGATTTGCATTGAGTTTTCTCATATTATTTCACTCTTGAATTGCATCATTTTGAACAAGCATTAAAAACCCACCAAGTATTTGATGAAATGTCATGACAAGAATTTCTCAAGTGTTGTAATGATCTATTGCACGATTTTGCAAGTCTCAGTTGTTGATAAGTTATTGAGTTCTTATGCTATAATTTATGCTTCTATGAATTGTAAGGCCTACTAGATGGGGTTATGAACTATGTTATGTGCCTTACCCTCTAGTACGAGGATGATTTCTAGATAAGGGGGTTATGAACTATGTTAAATACCTTAATTAATACTACTTACTATCTTATACTCAGATGAATAGTTTATGAACTATGTGGTACGCCTCACCCTTATGTGTGATTTGATATTATGTATTATCTCATGCTTACATACATGTAGGGGTTATGACCTGTTAGAACCCGTAACTTAACTTAAACCCCGGAAGTCCTTAATTGGTTAGATTTCATAAAGTTTGGGACCCAATGTAAAATTTCTTGTAAGTTTGGTCCTTAAGCATAATTTGAGGTGGGTTCAAGTGTATATGTACTCTCTTGATTGGTTCAAGTGGTATACTTGTTGTTTATATATACAAGCATGTACCTTGTACAAGATCAACAAGTTCCATACTTAGAAAATTTTGAAGAAAAAATATTGTGCACGCTGTAGACCCTCTCGGGTTGCTACAGTAGATTTCAAAAAAATTTTGATTTTTTGTCTTTTCAATTATTTGACACTTCAAGCTCGTTATATTGAATCCCCTAAGTAGCGTGGAGGCGTTCGTTGGTCAAGAAAATGCGTAGTTTAGTGGCTGTGAAGGATTTGGGTGTAGTGAAAGATTGAAAGGTATGTTAATTTTTATCTTTGTTTATATTAATTAAAGGTTGTGAA
>JAOTQJ010071264.1:0-47325 GCA_025642045.1 Solanum sejunctum | reverse complement strand
TACATGATTAAAATCATAATATGATTTTAAATTAAATATTGCTATATATATGCATGGTAAAAAATGAGAATATTTCAATACAAAATATTAAGAATATTCAAATTAAACCATTATTCTGCACATGTTCAAAATTTTAATTGAGTTGATTCTGTGAAAACACAAAAGTCAAAGAGTACTCGATTTAAAAGTTTTCAATAAGTTATTCTAGAATTCAATTACAAATATTGAACTTTATCTATAATCTTGGTCTTCATATGTCCATAAAAAATCTTAGTCAATGTGTTTTCAAATATATGACAGTTTGACTCATATGAAATATAGCTTCTTTAGCACATATAAATGAAAAATTACGAGAAGAAACTTTTTAGAATAAACACAACTTGTTTACTAAATCAGAAAAACAGGCTAAATACGCCTCGAATGACAAAGGTATGAACTTTGATAATTGTATTCAATTTTAATATATTTCTGCACATTACCTAATTACTTTATATATTTCTGAACTTTGTTTGTATCTTTTTCAAACTTGATTATCACCTCACACATTTGCTTATTAACTACAACAAAGATTGATGCTATATATGATAGAGAAAACATTATCGAAAAGGAGAAAAGAGTTCCTCAACTGCTATGTGATATAACAAACAGTTAGTTTCAATATATATAGATTGTTAAATATATTAATATCATTCTACATTTGTAATATGTTTGTATTAATTAAAATGTATTCAGGAGAAGTGGTCTACTTGTCTTAATTAAAATATATTTACTCGTGCCTGTAGGTGCACGGATAAAGCAAAAATTTGTGAAGCCTTATGTATATTCATTGATTGATACATATATCTAGATAGATATTTTACCAATCATCCATATGAGAAGAAACGTTATAAATAAGTAGTCAAAAAGAGAACGTACATGAGCATCTAGAGAGTTGGGTGATGGAGAACCTCTTTTTGGAAGGGGTAAGTACAATGTTATTGATGAAACAAGCATTAACAGGGTGCTTTTACTAATATTATGGCTGACAGCTTCTATGAAAGAGAGATTCAGGATTTCAGCGGTGAACATATATGCCATATTAGGTTATTGATTAACAAATATAAACTTTCCTTATACAAAGAGGAAGGACTAAGAGCCTATTTGGAAGGGCTTATAGCTTTTGACTTTTTAGCATTTTTTTATTTATTTTTTATATAGTGAGGGAAAGATAAAAAGCGTTTTTAAACAACTACTTTTAGGCTAATTAGGAAAAAAGATAAGCTAAAAGTGGTCATTCCTAACTTACAACTTTTAACTATTTCTAACAAGCCAATCCAAACACCCTCCAAGTAGAACTGTATTCGTATTTCATCATATGATTATATCAAGGAGAAAGGTTTTCTTAAGCTAAAAGTACTTTAGCCCTTCATAGCTCCCTGTTGCAAAGTTCTCTTAGAGGATCATCTAAAATATTCAACATCATTAAATCACCATTGAATAGTATGCAAGTCATTGCAGGTTCAATGCCCGAATATATAACAAAGGTTTCAAAGAATTAAAGTTACAAAAGACTAGAGGATTCAAATAGTTAACAATTTACACTAACCTTTGGGTAGATCATAAGAGAAATAGAAAGCAGCACCACGAATAAATCCAGTAGAATAAAAATTTTGAGATACATCTTTTATTCATTTCTTGGGGGAGTAATATTTGAAATCACAGATAAGCAATAAATCTTCAGCAACACTATTATTATAAATTGTGTTACTTGTACAATATAGGAAAAGACAAAATGTAACAAATGTTTAGGACATTCTTACAAATACAGGAAGGCGGATCATGGTGCGCAATTACTTTCAAAAGAAGGTCAAGTAAGCTTCAGATTGTCTCTGATGGATAAAATGTGGCCTCCAATATATAATTATCCCAGAAGCGTACTCTGATTATAGCCTAAATACAGATCAACATGTGATAAAAAAATTAATAATGCCAAATGCAAAGGCATGGAGAAGTGTCAAGGTCCCTTGGGCATTAATTGCAAAGCTCCAATCAAAGTCAATGCCCCCAAAAAAATGTGCAGATGAAGAAACAAATAAGAAAAGACATGTATGATGAAAAATCAGATAAAGGACAAAAAGTTGTATGGACCATGAAATTTGAAAAAACAACAATTGAGTGAATATGTGGATCAAAAATTATGTCAATTAAGTTTAAAATTCATGTTTAACATCTAATTCAGATGTAAATTGTATTTTTAAGTTTCAATTAGATTTTTCTAACTAGCTTTCTTTAGTAAAATCTAAAATTTTCCCTTCATATTTACTGACTATTTATTTATAATATTTTCTAAGCCATTAATATATATTTCATCAGTTGCATTTAATTGTTACCATACTCTCCAATATAGAGTCCACAGTAAGCCGTACACTTAGAGCCTTATTTAAGCACGAAAGAACTACCCAAGTAAGATGATACATTCAACCTCAACAACTCAGCTACAACAACCTTCATATTTCAAGTTTGGCTTTAACAATATTGATGAAACTTGATTTACCAAACCTAACGCCAAAAATATTCAGATTTGATACAAGTTAAAGGATCTTCTGGAGAGTATGAGCGACTGAAAACCTTAGTTATTCCTCCTCTGTGTGTAGCTTCTTCTACCTCACGAATTTTCTTCATCTTCAAGTGCTTCTCTGTTGAAAATCTTTCCAATACCAGTTAAAATAAGCAGCAACATAAATAACCAAACATCTGTAAAATTTCTTGCAGATATATAATACTAATAAATAAGAACAATCATAAGAAAAGGAAAGAGCCATTGAACAAGGTAAGAGTGTGGAAGAAACAGTGAATATACTGTAAGAAAATACGCAAATAAGAAAAGTAATAGTGTTTATCGAACTGAAGTTTTAGTGTAATTTCTCAATTAACTCGACAAATAACTAATTGACATATTTTCTTATTCTTTTGTTAGAGGTCAACCAAAAACTCAGTTTAGCAAATTCGAACGTCTCCACTAAACAAGTCTATTTTACCTTTAGTTTTTGTTCCCAAAAGTCGATAATAATCCTCTAATGTGAACTCAGAGAAGTCCTGATACTTCAGAAGACAATTGAGAAGGGCCACAGTAAAATAAAATGAGCATATATGAAAAAATGTTAGTACTCAAATTATTTTGATTGATGACTAAATCACAGGTATTATATCAGAAAAGAAACAGATCTACACAAGGACTAAACAATACACAGGATTGGGAAACTCAAGTCTCAAAATGAAAGGCATATCATCACAAGATTAAAGCTTGGCACAAAATGAGGAGAAGATTTGCTACTGACTTAACAAATGAAAGACTTGATAGAAAATCTGTACCAATAATAGATCCCTTATCAATGGGAAGATTTTCTCTAATATTAAGCAAATTAATATTATCAATAGGAATATTGTTTGATGATTCAACAAATCAATCAGAAGATCAGCACCAAGAAAAGATCATAAAGTGAAAAGAATTACCACTGAAGATTTGGATCAGAAGCTAAAACAAGAAAGAAGATCTGATCTAGCTGTGCTTGCCTAAAAACCTTGCCTTATTGTTGGAAAGAGGATCCATCAAAGCCTTAACCCAAGAATCAATTCCCTTAGGATGCCATCTCTTCTATAAAAGGAGACATCCAGTATCTCAAGACTTATACAAACCTACTACTATTCAATCCCTCATCAATACTCTTTATCTTTAAAAAATCATTGTAATCTTTAGTTATTGTTACTTTGAAAAAAAGGAGAGAGAAAAGAAGAAAAATTGAAAAGAGAGTCCTGTATCAACAGAAAACGAAAAATAAAAAAGATAAAAAATTCAAGTATTTATTTAAATTTCCTGTAACCATTCCTCCATTAAAGGCTTGAAGAGATATCCCTTGCAACCCAAGGGGACTGAACCTAGGATTCACATTGAATCTGAATTAGCATAAAAATATCTGATGTTAAATTTTTCTTTTATGCACTTTATTTTTTGTTTACTTATATATCTGCTCTAATTAGTCGACTGACTCTTATCCTAGTTGACTATCTGAATATAGGCTAAGAAAAATTAAAAAGAAAAAAATTCAATTCATCCCCCCCTCTTGCACTTTCAATTAGTATCAAAGCCTGGTCTCATTAAACTTTTCTATCTAACCACAGGTGAGAAAAAGATCATGACAAGTCAAAAATCAAACCATTGGAGCACTATTTCAAGAGGGAACCTCTCAAACTAGGCCTCCCTATTTCAATGAAAAATACTTCTCACACTAGAAAATCAGAATGAAGACCTTCATCAAGTCATATGATGTTAAGGTTTGGAGAGTCATCAAGCTTGGTGACATTTCTATTTGTTCAACTAAACTTGCAAATGAAAACTCATCAAGTTCCGAAGGAGGTCAGGCTTCTATTGTCCCTAGGCTGAAAAATTACACTGATTAACAAATAGAGATCATTCAAATAAGTTCAAAATTTAAGAATGTACTCTACAATGCTATCAGTAGTAAAGAATATGAGAAAATTTCTAGTTGTGAAATCAATAAAGAAACGTGGGACAAACTAGAGGTTACCTATGAAGCAACTTACAAAGTGAAAGAAACCATTGTCAGTCTTCTTGTCTATGAGTATAAACTGTTCCAAATGAAAGAAGGAGAATTAACTGAGAGTATGTTTGCATGACTGAGGAAAATCATTGGAGAACTCAAAGTTGCGAAAAAAAATTATGCTCTTATAGAGCACATAAGGAGAGTTCTAAGAAGTCTACCTCCTCAATGGCATGCCAAAGTTGTTGCACTTGAAAGCATACATCTAAAAAACCTAACATGTGATGAGGTTCAAGAAGATCTTATTGAATTTGAAAGACTCATCTAAACAAAAAGGGCAAAGAAGATGAGAAGAAGAAATATGTTGCTTTCAAAGCAACTAATGATAGTCAAGAAGATGAAGATGAATTCAATGAGTATAAAATTGCACTGATAACAAGATCTATCATGGAAATGTTCCGGCGCAATAGAAATCAAACAAGAGGTAAACCAAACAATTCTAGAAATAAACAAATTAGTAACTATAATCAAAATGATGGCACGTGCTATGATTGCAGCAAATGTGGACACATTGCAAGTGAGTGTCCAGAAGCCAAGAAAAGATATCCTCAAGGATATAGAATAAACAAAGCCCTTAACAACTGGAGTGATGAAGACACATCTGAATATGAGCAAGATAACTCTGAAATGTGTGCTTCATGGCTATTGGAGAATCCAACCAGGTAAAATGTGACTTTAGTAGAAATTGCAAAGATTTAAGATCTTTACTGGATTAGGCCATCACAGATCTAAAAAGATCTTTTGAAAATCTTAGAACAATTCAAGATGAGAAAGAGCTTTGGAAATTCAATTAAAAGTTTGTTCTGTTGAAAGTAACCTTTTTGATGAGGAAATTTTTGAATTAAAAAATCTCCTAAAAAATGCTCAAAAATTTTTCAGTCCTAATAAGGGAATCAAGTCAACAAGCTCATACCAGTCGACTTACTCTCAAACTGAATACTATAGTCTGCTTGGATCTGATGAAACTGATAAAAGTTCATGCCATTAGTATGCTAAATTTGGTCAGTCCTATTCTAGGTGTAGATTTTATCTCTCTAAACTAACCAACATGGCTTAGAGAGTCAAAAACAACCCTAATAAAAAAGGAACCAAAACACATTGGGTATCTAAAAACAAGTAATATTGTCTTGCAGGAACTCCGCATGAAATCAAAAGGCAAAGAGTAACTTAATAGTGGATGTTCAAATCATATGACAGGCAACAAATATCTGTTCAAATCCATTGTCAAATTTAATGGTGGAAAATTTAGTTTAGTGACAATTCTACTAGAACTGTTATTGGTATTGGAACGCTCCTTTAATGAAACCTATGAAGTTATTAATATGTATCTTGTGAAGGGATGAAGGTACAATCTGTTAAGCATTAATCAACTTTGTGATGCTGACCTGGAAATAAGATTTAAGAAAACTAGGTGCATCATTAAAAGATGTATCAGGAAAGGCAATTCTTCTAGAAAGAAGGGACAAAAATGTTTACTTTTTGGACTCAGTCAAAGGATCAACAAATCATATTTGTCTGGCATCCAACTTTGAAGATCCTTGGATGTGGCATAAAAAACTAGGTCATGCAAGAATAAGATTAATTGAAAAGCTTTCAAGACTGGAATTGATAATTGGACTTCCAAAGTTGGACTATACAAAGGATCACATCTGTGACACTTGTAAAATGGGTAAGCAAACAAAGAACTCTTTTCAGTTCAAAGACATTATCTCTACTACAAAACCTCTTCAACTTCTTAACACGGATCTTTTTGGTACAACTAAAACTGCAAGTATTGGTGGTAAGAGGTTGTTTTTTTAATTGTTGATGACAATTCCCAATTCACATGGGTTATATGTTTAGCTTAAAAAGGTGATACTTTAAAAAAATTTGAGTTCTTTGGTAAGAAAGTACAGTAAGAAAAAGACTACTACATTACTTCTATCAGAAGTGATCATGGAGGAAAATTTGAAAGCAGAGCCTCTGAAAACTTCTGCAATGAAAAAGGGTGCTCACACAACTTTTCTACCCCTCACTCTCCTCAACAAAATGGGGTAGTTGAGAGGAAGAAAAAACTCTTCAATATATGGCCAGAATCATGATTTGTAAGCACTCTCTTCCTCACTATTTTTGGGCAGAAGCAGTGTGTACTGCTTGTCATATTATCAAGCTAATTCTCAAGAAGACCCTATGTGAACTTTGGAATGAAAAGAAGCCAAACATCGCTACTTTTATCCATTTGGTTGCAAATATTTTGTTCATAACAATGGTAAAGATAATCTATGTAAATTCTATCCCTGCAGTGATGAAGGTATCTTTCTTGGCTATTCTAATACTAGCAGAGATTATCGAGTTTCTAACAAGCATTCTTCTACTATAGAAGAATCTATTCATGTTGTTTTTGATTAGTCTAACCCCATCCCTAAGAAAAAATGAATCTGTGATAATGAAGATACTACTAATAGTAATACATTAGCTTCAGAAGTAATTGTATACAAAGAATAGTCGACTACTAGTGAAGAAAGTCAACCTGTAGTAGAATCTGTCCCAAATAAATGGAGAAGTGAACTTGACTATCCCAAAAAGTTCATCATTGGTGATGTCAATGATGGGATGAGAATAAGGGTTTCCAGCAAAGGAAATGCTAACATTGCTCTTATATCTCAACTTCAACCTAAGAAAGTGGAAGAAGCTCTCAAAGACAATGACTAGGTAAACGCAATAAAGTAAGAGCTAGATCAATTTGAAAAAAATCAGGCTCGAACTTTGGTTGCTAAACTTGAAAGTACCACTATATCGAGACAAAATGGGTATTTAGAAACAAGCTAAATAAAGCTGAAGAAGTAGCTCAAAACAAAGCATTACTCGTAGCTCAAGGCTATTCTCAACAAGGAGTCGACTATGATGAAACTTTCTCTCCTGTAGCAAGTCTAGAGTCTATTCGCTTCTTCTTCCTTATGTTGCTTTTAGAGCTATCAGTACGGGTCTGCCCACCTCAGTGAGTTATCTCTTATAAGCTTCAAAATTTGACAGGCCAGTATGGGATAGCCTCTCTTTTTTATGGGTAGAAAAACAGCTAGCCTATTGAAACACCCCAAAAATATGCTTCGAAAATGCCTATAATTGTAATTTTCATATATCTCAAAATTCATGTGTGATATTGAAAATCCGACTTCATATTCTTGCTCAGGGGAAAAATTGAGTGGGGAATAGGTATTATCTAGATTTTAGAAGACCTGTAGCAAAAAATAATTTTCATAATTTTTTTCGGAAATAGTGACAGTGTGCGATGGCTCCGCGACACGGACCCATCACGGAGCAGTGTTAGCACTTTCTTATTTTTCCTATTTCAGCCAAGCGCATTGGGGTTATGGCCCAATGCCCACTTATGTGTGAAATCACCCATACTTAGCTATTTTTCAACTCCATATCACTCAAAAACCCTCTCTAAAACCTCTCAAACATTTTATCAAAATTACCATCCAAATCATAGGATTTCAAGCTCACTTTGGATCTCAAGAACTCTATTCAACCTTCAAATCTCCCTTAATTCTACATTAAGAAAACCCAAGTTTAAGGTATGTGGGTCTCATCTATTGGGTCATTTCATCCATGGAGCCCAACCTTCCTATTTTATGAGAATTACATGATTTCAAGTTGTATTTATATCTTTGTCTATGAAGACTATACATGATTCAAGCTATGTAATCTATAAACTATTGTGAAGTTTTGATATGATTTACAAGTTACATATAATGGGGTTTTACCATGATGCCGGTGGGCTAATTGACATGACTTTAATATGCATTGATTTCACTATTTGATGATCTAAGCTCTTGCATTTTGCATAATTTGAACATGTACTCATATATGCCTACCAAGTTTTCGATGAAATATCAAGTCAAGAATTCTTAAGTTATTTATATGTTTTACAAGTCAAGTGACTTCATGATGGATATGCGCTATCTAGTATATTATGAATTAATGAAATTATCTATGATTATGCAAGTATCAAGTTAAGCCCTATTTTCAAGATTTTACCTCTTGTGAGCCATTCATGTTAAAGCAAGGGTTTATGTATGATTATGATCTATTCTCATGTTTCAAGTTAGGCTCACCATTAGAGGTCAAGTATGTTTCAAAGTTACTCATGTCATGATTCTATGTTTATTACAAGTTATTAAAGTTATGGTTATTTCAAGTATTTCGTGGGATTAGACTTAGCACCAATGGATTAGATGTCGGCGTGGGCTATCTTCAAGGGTCCATACTCTTTTCTTCAAACTATGTGCCAACATAGGATTATACTTTACCCTTGCTATACTAGTGGATCCATTTAGTGCACTTTATCATGAAATTTACCCCAAAATGGGACAGGTTACCGTAAGGGGGAGAGGGTTACTTCTCCGAAATGGGATAGACTCTCGTAAGGTGAAGTATGGTTTACCTTGGCAAGTATACCACCTCTTTGCTGATGAGGGGTAATCATCAAGATTCCAAGTTGTAGCTCGCTTGGTATTACTTTTGTCGGTTGGGGTCTCTTCCCACACATATATTATGTTCTATGCAAGTTGAATGATTCACAAACATGTTTTGCTTCAAGTATTGACCATGCATGCAATATTGTGATCTCTCTTATCTATTGTTTATTACTATGCATTTTGAATATATTGGTCTATTTTTTGTTGCATTGCATCCCAAATACTTAGTACATTCAAACATACTAATCTATATCTATGCCTACATGATGTGATCATGCAGGGACCTGAGTTACACTTAATCATCCACCACATGGTTAGTACGATCCTTTGAAGCAAACTTTGGTGAGTCTTCAATCCAAGGACACTATATTTATTATTCTTGCTAAATTGAGACTTCTTCATATTGAACACTTGTGATTATAAGGGTGAGTCCGGAGAGTGTCTTGGCCCCCGCTCCACTCCATGTTAGAGGTTTTGTTGAAATATTTGATGTACTTACGCTATGAGCTTGACTCTTCAACGTTTTATGATTATCAAAGACTTCCCTTAGTCCTGCTTTCTTTTTATTTTTTATCTCTCTTTGTTGTTTACTTTGCTTCCGCGACCAAGGATGTGTGATTGATATGCTAAGAGGTTTGTTTGGGATCCTTTGGGTTCCCATTCGTCATATCACATCTAGGTACTAGGCTTGGGCCGTGACACCCAACCCATTAGTACGTGGGTCGTGGGCCAACCCATATTTTTATTCATATATTTTTTTATAAATTTTTAAATTAAATTATAATTTCAAAATATTAAAATAAATAGCAACAAGACAATATTATATAGTATTAGTGTTACTATTACTCCCTCCGTCCATCTTGACTTGCCCATTATACTATTTTGAGATATTCAAAAATACTTGTCCACTTTATGAAATCAAAAGATAATTTTACACTAACTTTTTAATTTATCCTTATCATTAATTACCGTTATTTTCTTGTTATATTTTTCAAAATAGTGTATTTATTATATTTAAAGGGTAATTTAGTAAAATTACACCTATTATTTACTATTTTTTAGTCCTTGTGCTAAGTCAATAAGGGATAAGTAAAGATAGACAGAGAGAGTACATATTATAAAAATATAATTTGTATCTAAATTTTAATATTTAAAAATTTTGAATGAACTTTGATTTTGGAGGTCTTATTATTTTTAATACTCTATTTAATTTAATTATTTTAATTTGGCCCAGGACAGCCCAACCCATATTGCAAAATCCCCACAAATCAGCAGGTTTAATTAGGTCGGGCTAAAAAGTCTATTTTTTAAATAGGCTCCAGAAATTAGCCTAGCCCTGCTAAATCATGGGTTAGACCAGGCCATCTTAACGGGCCTAGCCTGTATTGATGATTCTAGCTACTTTTAAAGGTTTTAAACTTTTTCAAATGAACGTCAAAAGCACTTTTTTAAATGGATTTATTGAAGAAGAAGTTTTTGTAAAACAACCCCCTGATTTTGAAAATTCAAAATTTTCTTATCATGTCCTTAAATTATCAAAACCTCTTTATGGACTCAAACAAACTCCCACAGCTTGTTATGAGTGCTTAAGTAAATTGATTTTGTCCCATGGTTTTTTCACAAGGAAGCATTGACACCACTCTATTTATTAAAAAATCCTCCCAGATAATATTATTATTCAAATTTATGTTGATGACATTATTTTTGGAAGTTCTAACCGTGATTTGTGCAAGGACTTTGCCAATCTTATGCAGAGCTAATTTGAAATGAGTATGATGGGTGAGCTAACCTTCTTTTTGGGAATTCAAAATTTTCAAACTAATTAAGGAGTACTTATCTGTCAAAGTAAGTATGCTTTGGAACTTGTGTAAAAATTTGGTATGGAAAATGCAAAATACATTTCCCATGAGTCCCTTTTGCAATTTGGATCTTGATCCTAATGGTAAACGTGTTTATGAATCCAACTACAGAGGTATAATTGGGTCTTTACTTTATCTCACTACTAGTCATCCAAACATCATGTTTAGTGTATGTAAAGGTGGTAGATTCTAATCCGCTCCCAAAGAGTCTCATTTAACTCCTATGAAAAGAATAATTCGTTATCTAGTTGTAACTATCTCATTTGGACTATGGTATGAAAGATCCTCTACACTTGATCTTTCTCATTTTTCAGACGCAGATTATGCAGGTGACAAAGTAGATCATAAAAGCCCTAGTAAATCTTGTCAATTCCTTAGAAACTCTCTAGTCTCTTGGAATAGCAAGAAACAAAACTGTGTATCTATCTCTTTCATCAAAGCAGAGTATGTAGCCATTGGACTATGTTGTGCCCAGGTTTTATGGATAATTCATCCATTAAGTGATTATGATATTATTGTTAAACCTGCTCAATTATTATGTGACAATTCTAGTGTCATTTGCTTGACTAAAAATCTTGTGCATCATTCTAGAGCCAAGCATATTTATATTACGTACCATTTTATTAGAGATCATGTTTTAAATGAAAATGTTGAAATTATTTTTGTAAATTTTGAAAATCAATTGACTAATATCTTTACAAAACTACTTCTTTAAGAAAGATTTTGCTTTCTCGGAAAAGCTCTTAATATTATTTCAAAATCAGTTTAATTTTGATAATTGTTACATATTTTAGTTGATTCATTTTTCGGTAATTATTACTTGTATTTATTGTCTGACTACCGTAATTATTGTTTTCCTTTTCAGTGTTTATTTGCATGGATTCCCTTTTTAAATGCTCTCTCATTTCTCTCTCCTGTTTGGCGGTTGTGTGAAGACCTTTCCTTTCATATGTTAGTGCCTCTTCATTTTTCCCTTGCATCCCATCCTTTCACTTCATGTCTCTCTCTTCCTCTCCCCTTCTGTATTTAATTAATCCCTTCTCCTTCACTTTCTCTAACTCCTTCTTTACTGACCCTATGCCTCCACGAAAAAGCTCTATCATCAAGGGAAAGGGCATTTCCCTTTCTCTTGTGTCCATTGATTCTGAGAATTCCTCCAACCCTACATCTCTCCCCTCCTCCATCTCTCCTCCGTCCTCCATCGTCAAATGCTCTGCTCTTCCTCTTCAATCTGGGGATTCTAAGAAGAAGTGTCATTTTGATTTTGAAAATTCCCTAGACCTCAGAATGATTTTTGGTACTCCTCAAATGAAACTCTCTTTCAATCTTTGAAATCCAAGACTGTGATATATGGGTGCATTGTCGATCTCAACCTCCTTCTCTTCATTTACTGCCCATCAAGAATTTTTTGAGTATTAGGGTCGGGCAAATATATTTTCATCCTCTTCGAAAATTGTGTATGAACCATTAGTCCATCTCTTCTATGCAAATCTGCATTCCTCTAGTGGAATATCTTATTTTGGGTAAGTAAATATTCATCGACCCTGACATCTTTGATGATATCTTTTGTATTTCTTGTTCTGGTTTCTGTGATTCTTTCAAAAACTCTTGACCCTATGATTTTGAAGTCTCTTTTGAGGAGGCAAAAAAAGCTTTTTTTTCCAACTCCTCTGGACCCTGTCCTTCCAATATTAGGCTTAATGATGTCTCTTTTGAGGTATGAGTCCTTGCTCACATCGTGGCAACTACTCTCCTACCTAGGGCTGGCTCATTCTCTACTCTGTTGGTGCGTGACACTTTTTTTACTTACTGTCTCCTATATAAAAATGGTTCAAATTGTCTGTCTACATTCTTAATTACATGATTGACTCCAATATTGATCCCCTTAGTCTACCCTATGGAATGATCATCTCTCGAATTCTGGAAGCAAACATGGTCTGTTTTGACAATATCCCCTCCATCACTGTGAAGTAATGCTATAACTCTAGGACTTTTGGGAGTATGGAATATGTCCTCTCCAATGATTCTTGGATCCTTAAAATTAATGCAACTGTTACTGTTCCTCATGATTCTCCTGATCCATCTCCACCTGCTACTGTGCCCTCTCCTTCTTTGGACACTAAGATGTTTGAAGAACTGCTCTCCAAAATCTCTAGCATAGATGCAAAGTTTGATGCTCTCTAGGAACTTCTTCTCTCAAATTACCATACGATTGACACTGTTGCTGACTCTATTAAGAAGGTCCGGGCCATTGCTAAGAAAATTGGTGTATATGTGGCTAAAATTCATCTGAAACTAGATCAAATGATCAAGAAAGTCATCAAAGTTGTTGAGAAGATTCAGACCAACATTGATGCCTTATCTACCTCCTTAACCAATCATTTTGAGAATCTGAAGATTGGTACTATTAATATCCTGACCTCCTCCCTTCGACCCCGTGGAGAACTACCTTCATTTATGTGTTTACTTTTGCTTTTTTAATGATGTAATCTATGTTTTGTTGTGGACACTATACTATGTTTTGTTGTGGACACTATAAGTTTTCGCTAAGCTATGCTATCTGCATGTTTACTTTTGCTAGTTGTTATACTCTATTGTGCTCTTCTCTTTTGTTGTGCTACTTCCTTTTTGCTGATGTCAAAGAGGGGAGAAATTAGGCATACACAAATAATCAACTAGCATTGTACAAATGATACAAAAGCACAAATTCAAGGGGAGTTTCACTATGCAAACAGTAAGGGGGAGGAACTTAGCCAACTTATATTTCAGGGAAGTTAACTACATCTCTACTATTGTTGTCATCATCAAAAAGGGGGAGATTGTTAGCACTAAAATTATTTTGATTAATGACTAAATCACAGGCAATGTATCAAAAAAGAAACAAATCTATACAAGTACTAAACAACATGCAGGAATTGGAAAACTCAAGTCTCAAAAAGAAAGGCGCATCATCACAAGATTAAAGCTTGGCACAAAAGGAAGGAGAAGATCTGCTACTAACTCAGCAAATCAAAGATTTGATAGAAAATCAGTAACAAGAATAGATCCCTTATCAATGAGAAGGTATTCTCTAATATTCAACAAATCAATCTTATCAATGGGAAGATTGTTCGATGATTCAGCAAATCAATCAGAAGATCATCACCAAGAAATGATCATAAATTGAAACAATTACCACTGAATATTCAGATCAGAAGCTTAAACAAGGAACAAGATTTCATCTAGTTATGCCTGTCTAAAAGCATTGCCTTATTATTAGAAAGAGGATCCATCAAAACCTCAATCCAAGGACCAATTCCTTTGGGATGTCATCTTTTCAATAAAAGGAGGCATCCAGGATATCTCAAGACTTATACAAGCCTACTGTTGTTCAAGCCCTCTTCAATACTCTTCATCTTTAGAAAATCATTGTAACCTTTAGTTGTTATTACTGTGAAAGAAAAAGAGAGAGAAAAGAAGAAAAATTGAAAAGAGATCTGTATCAACAGAAAAAGAAAAACAAAAAAAGAGAACAAAATTTGAGTGTTTATTTAAATTTCCTATAACCATTATTTCATTAAAATCTTGAAAATATATCTCTTTCAATCCAAGGGGACTGGACCTTGGATTCACATTGAATCTAAACCAGTACAAAAATATACGATATTAAAATTTTCTTTTACGCACTTTATTTTCTATTTACTTATATGTCTGCTCTAATTAGTCAAGTGTCTAAATACAGGCTTAAAAAAATAGAAGTAAAAAAATTCAATACACACCTCCCTCTTGCACTTTCAAAACAGATAATAGACTCGTGTTTAAGAAGTTGTATAAGTGCCACTGTCTTTATCAAGTAGGAAGTACCATTGCTGGAAATATTGGGAGGCATTGAAGAAGTTGTTATTATTTCAAATACATGGATTTCACGTCCAAACTTTTCTTTTGCAGCAACAAGCTTTGTCTGGATTTACCTAATAAAGCAGAAAAGTTATAATTCATTACCTTGAGAAAAAAATATTTTCATGCTTAGTAATAGACAGAGCTTTTTTCGAATTTAGCTTTTAAGGATGTAACTGAAGTAAACCCAGATGTATTTATACAAAGGGGATAGCTAACTTTACAACAAATATTAGAACTGAATTTGGCAGCTTTTTTTTGTATAAGACTTATTTATCATTCTTTGCATTTACAGCTTCAAGTTGAGTTTACTGTAACTCATTGTGACACTATTTCAACAAGTTAAATAATTTTAATGAAGTGCTAATCTATGCTCTTCCCCATGAACAGTTTATTATTTCATTTATAAATGTTAATTTTTTTCCCTGCTATTTACAATAGATAATAGACGTGTTGCTTCATCACAACCTCTTGCACATTTCTCAAAGTCCCTTCCACTACAAGATCTTACAAATGATTAGCTTTATTTGGTCCTTATTTTAAGTTTGGATACAATAATTATCTATATATGTCTAGAAGATTTCAATTTTATGTTTGTCTGGAATCTTAATTGATTAATGACTAATTGTTTATCCACAAGCACCAAACAAATGAAGCGTAATAACCTCATAATTAATGAGGTTATAGATTTATGTCAAGAAACTATTGAAAGTGATTAATTAAATATATGGTTTAGTGGATTGGTTAAATTAGTTTACAAGAGGAGTTAGTTTGCAATTAGTATACAATTAGTGGGATTAGTTGGGGAATTATTATATATTGTGCGGATACACAGTAAACAATATAGGGATCACATGTGTATATAAATACACATCACTGTACATGTACTTTACCAATTTTAAAGGGAATAATAATATTCATTCTTTCCCCAATCTCTCCGGTTCACTTTTCTCTCTGTGCTGCAAACCCTCGAATTCGATCATGGTATCAGAGCCACATCATTAAAGATGGCATCAGCGACTGCGACGGGGATGATGATACTTGAGAAAGCTCGAGAATGATGGAAGCTACAGAAACAAGTCGCGAATCGACTGGAGATCGCGAATCGATTGAATATCGCAAATCAACTGAAATGATAATTGAAACATTTGATGCCGCCGAGAAGAACAGGAATCATCCATTATATCTTCATCCATTGGACACGACTGCGAGTGTACTCACCTCGCTTCAACTCATATGGACTAAAAACTACTCCCTATGGAGTAGATCGTTGCTAATTACACAAAGATGAGACTCTTGTAGGATAAATTTGATGCCCTAGTGCCCCCACCTACATGTAATTGTGAAAAATTCAGGATGTATGTTGATCATATACAATATCTATTTGCCTTTTTTATGGGACTGAACATTGTATATAGTCATGCGCGTAGTCAGATACTCATGATAAAAAATCTGCCAAATATGAGTAAAGCTTACGAGTATGATTATGTCTGATGAGAGCCAGCTAGTGACTATCGGTTCAAAGGTGAGTGGAGATATGAATGAATCTATGGCATTGTACGTTGGGAAAGGAAACTACTATAAAGGAAAGGGAAGCTATGACTCTGTGGAGAATGCAGGCAGTACGGGGAACTTTAACATCTATTGGCAAAGGAGAATAGCAGCTTGTTCTGTGACTACTGTAAAATGCATAGATACACTAGGGATATATGCTACAAGCTTGTTAGTTACCCAACTGATTGGAAGTCCAAGAAGAAGTCTAGGCCTAATATGATGCATAACAGTAGAATGCAAAGGGATCATGACATGGTGAATCATGTAAACACTCCAAAAAATAAGAGAGAATTAAAGGATGTCTTTGCTCCTAATGATCCAGTGAAGAATATTGACACACAACCTACTCTTACTCCAAATCAGTACAACAGGATTCTGCACTTGCTGGAGAAAGAAACATTAACATCTGATTCAAGCTCATGTAAGGGGCTAGATAACAAGGCAAACATGGCAGGTATAATCAGCATGACTGATGTTCTGTCTGTTAATGATCATAATGCACAGATAAAGGTAAAAAATAAGGGAGAAGGAAATTGGATAGTTGATTCAGGTGCTACTTGTCACATGACATATAATCTAGATAAACTATGTCATGCATCTGAGAGTGTTAATAAAATGGTGTATTTACCCAATGGAAGGACTGTACAAGTGTCATATGTTGGATGTTGTAGCACAGGTGATGGGAATACATTAGGAGATGTGCTAGTGGTGCCTGCTTTCAAGCACAATTTACTATCAATGTCAAAACTAACTAGGTAGTTGAGTTGTTCAGTGAATTTCTTTCCTGATTTTGTTTTGCTCTAGGACCTCTCCACTAGAAGAGTGAAGGGGGGTGGTAGAGAAGTGAATGGCCTATACCACTTGCCTGCAGTTCTACAATCTGAGGAGAATAAGAGAGCTCATGCAGTAATGATGACACAACATAGTAGAGCAGAGGAGATATTATGGCATAGCAGACTTGGGCATCCATCCACAAGGGTGTTGCAGCAGCTATTTACAAAAACCAACTTCACTAGTAAAGATGAATGTAGTAGATGTTCTGTCTGTCCTCTTGCAAAGCAGACTAGATTGCCTTTCAATTTAAGTATGTCTAGAGCAATAAATGTCTTTGATTTACTTTACCTTGATGTATGGGGACCCTACAAAACTGCAACACATAATGGTTTCAGATTTTTTTAACCATTGTTGATGATCATTCAAGAATGTGTTTGGCATACTTACTAAAATTGAAGACTGATGTGTTTTCAATATTGAGGTCCTTCTTAGCACTGGTGCAAACACAATTTAATAGACATGTTAAGAGGATTAGAACAGATAATGGTACATAATTCTTTAATGTTGAATGTTGTGCTTTACTAGAGAGTCTTGGGATTGTTCATGAGAGTAGTTGCCCATACACTCCACAATAAAATGGGGTGGTTGAAAGGAAGCATAGACATATACTTGAAGTAGCAAGAGCAATCAGATTTCAAGGTAACTTTCCTATCAAATTCTGGGGGGTAGGGGTGTTATCTGTTGTGTATCTGATTAACAGGCTCCCCACACTAGTCTTGAAGGGAAAATCTCCATATGAATAATTCCATGGGCACAAAACAAGAATAGATCATCTGAGAGTTCTAGGACGTTTGTGTTATGCAACTAAAGTAATCAAATAGGACAAACTCTCACCTAGAGCTGAGACTTATGTATTAATAGGGTATTCACCCACACAGAAGGGATACATACTGTACATCTTGTCCCAGAAAAAAATCATTATTATTAGAGATGTGATATTCAAGGAAGATATGTTTCCCTTCAAACAAGTTATGAGTGACTAGCAACCATTATTTCCCACTGAACCAGCTACACCTTCAGATGACTTCCTTGCCTGTGATGAAGATAAAGAACTACCTGTCCCCATTCCAGCAGGTGATTGTGCATATAGATACTGGTCCTGTGAGTCCCAATGATGATATATCAGAACCAGTAGCTGATTTCAATGCTCAAGCCGATACTGTCAATTCTACTACTGAGATGCCGCCTAGTGCTAAAAATGACATGCCCAAGAAGTCTACCGTAAATCCCCATCCACCTATTTGGATGAAGGATTATGTGACTCAAACAACCAAGTCCTATTCTCAGAGTAATTATGTGTCTTATGACAGTGTGTCACCAAAGTATCAGGCTTACTTGTCCATGTTTTTCACAGAAACTGAACCAAGAGATTTTACAGAAGCAGCAAAGGATAGCAGATGGAGGCATGCAATGCAGCAGGAAATAGATGCTCCAGAAGAAAATGGAACTTGGAAAATAGTTCAACTGCCTAAAGGGAAGAATGTTGTTAGCTGCAAGTGGGTGTTCAAGATCAAGTATAAGGTAGATGGTCAGATAGACTGATTCAAGGCTAGACTTGTGGCAAAAGGCTATAGCCAGACTGAAGGTATTGATTACCAAGAAACCCTCTCTCCAGTTGTTAAAATGGCAACTATTAGATCTATCATAGCTTTGGCTGCTGCTAAGGATTGGAATATTTTTCAAATAGATATTTTTAATGCTTTTCTCCAAGGAGATTTGAAGAGGTTTATATGGAGCTGCCTCAAGGCTTCTATGCTGCTGACAAAGACAAGAAGTTGGTATGCAAATTAATGAAGTCTTTGTGTGGACTTAAACAGGCTTCAAGGCAATGGAATGCCAAACTTACTGAAGCACTAATAGGCTCAAGCTACACACAGTCATCTTGATTATTCTTTGTTCACAAAGAGAAGGAATGGTGCACTAGTGATTGTGTTAGTGTATGTTGATGATCTTTTAATCACAGGGAATGATGCCAAACTGATGGAGGAAACCAAGCATATTATACGTAGCCATTTCAAGATCAAAGACTTGAGTGAGCTTAAATACTTCTTGGGAATTGAATTCCTGAGATCTAGCAAGGGAATATTGATGAATCAGAGAAAATATGCTCTTGAGATGATAGTTGAAGTAGGTCTAGGTGATGCTAAACCTTATAGGACACCACTTGGCTGCACTCAACCACTAACTGGTGCTGATTTTGCACCAGACACCATGTTTGATGATATCCCAAGATCTCAGAGATTAATTAGCAAGTTGCTTTATCTCACCACTACAAGGCCATATATTGCTTTTGTAGTACAAATGCTCAGCCAGTTCATGCAGAAGCCTAAGCTATCGTATTGGAAGGCTGCCTTAAGAGTCCTCACATACATCAAACTTGAACCAGGTAAAAGTTTGCTTATGAGTTCTATTCTGAAACCTTAATTATATGGATTTTGTGATGCTGACTGGGCTACATGACCCTCTACAAGAAGATCAGTGACTGGTTTTCTTGTGAAGTTTGGAGACTCTATCATATCTTGGAAATCCAAGAAATAGCCAACAGTGTCAAGAAGCTCCACTGAGGCTGAATATACAAGCTTAGCTGCGCTTACTTCAGAGGTAGTATGGATTACCAACTTGTTCAAGGAGCTAAATGTGGAATTGACAGAACCAACGCTGCTTTCCTGTGACAATAACTATGCCCTCCAGATTGCTTCCAATCCAGTCTTCCATGAACGTACCAAACACATTTAAATCAATTGCCATTTCATCAAGGAGAAGATCCAGCGAGGACTTATCAAGACTATCTATGTTAACACTAAAGATCAACAAGCTGATTTGTTCACCAAGGCATTGAATCGCACACAACATGATTTCTTACTTAGCAAGCTTGGATTATTGAATGTCTTCAATACATCCAGCCTGAGAGGGGGTATTGAAAGTGATTAATTAAATATATGGTTTAGTGGATTGGTTAAATTAGTTTACAAGAGGAGTTAGTTTACAATTAGTATACAATTAGTGGGATTAGTTGGGGAATTATTATATATTGTGAGCATACATAGTAAACAGTATAGGGACCACATGTGTATATAAAAACACATCACTGTACATGTACTTTACCAATTTTAAAGGGAATAATAATATTCATTCTTTCCCCAATCTCTCCAGTTCACTTTTCTCTCTGTGCTGCAAACCCTCGAATTCGATCAGAAACACAATTGGATTTAAATTGTGCTCTACTTGATGATTGTAACATATGAATCTCCTCATATTATCACTCAATTTAGCCATATTATCATAAAGTCGTTGATTGCTAATTTATTTTTTTTATTACAACGCATTAAATATCTTTTATTTTTTATAATGACAACTTTTCGAAATTGTTTGTCCCCAAATACAAGGCAAAAGAAGGGTAAAAAAATTTTGGTGAATGAGAATACCAATTCAAATATTTTTAATGTGAAACCTGAAAATTTCAGTTCCAATATTGCTACGCCACAATATTTTTTAAGTTTCTTCTGTGAGTTACTCAGATCCTTTATAATAATAATCATTACTATATTAAAATATTAAGAAAATATTGTAAATTTCTAAATTCAAGTTATTGATTACTTACTTTACGCTAAAAACTTACTCATCATGGGTATCCAAAATCAAGAACAACAGCTTGATTTAAATCGTGCACTTTGCGATGAAGGTAAATTTGATAAAAGAAGCTTGATATCTATTGTTATATTATAATATTGACCTATAAGAGTTTTACATTTTAAAAATAACTGTCTTCATTTTGCATTTTAAGAATGGCCATGTAAGATTGATTTACATAATTTGTTAATCCATAGCAGGTCAAGAAGATGAAGATCATTGTGAGGGTATGTGCATAGAAATTAAGATCACTATTAATTTTTTTTATTTAAAACTGAGAGTTAAAAATAATATCTTGATTGCGACTTGATTTATTTATTATGTATTACTTAAATGATAAAGTAAACTGTGGGAGCGTTTGTAATGAAGGTAAGTACTAATATTTAATCTTCTCTATATGAAAGTAATGGAGTAGGAAATCATAAAAGCAGTAACTTAAATCGTATAATTGTTTTTCATTAATAGAGTATTGGGATATTGAAAATGCTACTTATGAATGTGAAAATTGTGGAGCATAAGTTTGGTATGACCAGTGTACTCTTTGTGTTGTGGTCGTAGAAAGATAAAATTGCCAAAGGCAGTCGAGCCTCCTCAAATTCTACGAAAATTGTTGTTTGAATGGGGTTAGAGAAAATATCGCTTTTGCTCTTATTATAAAAAAAATATTTGCATTTTATATGGTAATTCATTCTCCATTTTATATTTTATGTAAGTTCTAAAAGCAATCACTTTCGGGAGAATATTAGGAGGTGTAATTCTATGTTCTAATTTAAATCTATGGGAGGAAAGATTGATGCATTTGTCAATCAAACATAAGGACCAAGAATATTTAAATTATTTGAATAAAACTATCATAAAATTGGAAGTTTATTGCCACTTGAGGGATCCATTCCAAAATTGGTGCAACTATATATTCATGACACGGAAAATGAAGTGCAAAACAGAATTTATATTGTGAGGTTAGTATTATTATTATCATTCTTGAATTATAAAATGTAGATAATAGTTTAGATACAATGATAATGTTTATTTGTGCAGTCGAGGTCAAAATATAAATAGACTTCACGCTGAGATTGTTAATTATCTAAAGCAAATGCTTGATTGCCACAATGTTTTAGTTAAGAAATTCAGAATGGTAAGAGATAGATTTCAAGAAAATAGAAGCCCCAATATTAAACTGAAGTTAATAGGCAAAAGAGACATCGATGAAAGAAGATACAACTTACCAATAGTTTCAAAGGTAGCTGCTTTGGTAGTAGGAGATTTTGAACTATCTAGATGTAATAAAGATATTATTATCTAAAGTCAGTTTGGACAACTACAATGGATTAATGAACTAAATGCAACATATTGAAGCTTGCGATATCCTTTGCTATTTCCATATGGTGAAGATGATAATAGAAAGGATATTATTCTTGATGGATAAGATGAAACAATTGGAGGAAGGCAACGTGTTAGCATCTGAGAATATTTTGCTTACAAAATTCAAGATAGGAAGGATGAAGTTCCAACGATTTTGTCTTCAAGAATATTATTTCAAAAATTCATGGTTGACGCATATACAATAATTAAATCTTATCCATTGAAGTATATTAGGTTTAATCAAAAGTGATTGAGAGCTCATATGCATCAAGGGTTAGAAGATACACTTTTACGTGGAGAAATTAATCCATATTCTCAAGAGATTGTGTTCCTACCTACAAGCTTCACAAGAGTCAGGAGGTGCACGATATAAGTTTCAAAATTATTGAGATGCTATGGCAATATGCAAATGGGCTGGCTATCCTGATCTTTTCATCATATTTTACTTCCAATTCAAAATGACTTGAAATTTGTAGAAATCTTGAGGACCATCGAGATATTTTATCTAGAATTTTCATAATCAAATTGGATCGATTAATAAAGGACTTTTGAGATAATCAAATTTTTGATAGAGTAAAAGCAGGTATATTCAATTGCTCGTTTACATATTTGTAAAAAATATCATAAGTTAATATGTTTAAATGTGAATTTCAACTATATATTATTCTAATTTTTTTTGATGCAGTGATTTAGACAGTTGGGTATCAAAAATGAGGATTGCCTCATGCTCACATATTACTTTTTCTTCATGAGCAAAATAAATATCTAAATGCCGAAGATATTGATAGAATTATTTCTGCAGAAATACTAGATGAATTGATTAATCCTCATTATTATAAAGTAGTGCAATCATTTATGATGCATGGTCTGTGTGGTTTTGCTATAAATTATTCTCCTAACATGCAAAATGATAAATGTACAAAGCACTTTCAAAAAAATTTGTTCAGTCAACCACAATTGATGAAGATGGTTATCCTATTTATAGAAGAAGGATAATGGCAAAATCATCAAGAAAGATGGTATTCACTTGGACAATAGATACGCTGCCGCATAAATTAATTTTTATTATTAAAAGATGGAGCTCATGAATAATGATGGACTTATGCAAGATATCTAATTGATTTGCGAAAATATAGTTATTTGAATTAATAAATTAAACATAATTACATATATATTTGAATTTATCTCATTATTATAAGAAATAATATGGTTACAAACCTTTGACAAAATCAAATAATGTTAATTATTATTTTTTACTATTTTATAAATTAAAGATACATATAAACTATTATAATCTAAGAAGATTGTTTGGATAACAAGGTACAGTTGGAGGCCTGAGAACCTTGCTATGCGCCTAGAGAAGAGTCAATTATCTAAGTTGATAGTGTTTGACAAGGAAATAGTATTTGGGACAGAAGAACCTAGAATAATGTACACTGGTTCTTTCGTGAAGTAATATACACTGGTTACTCCAGTATAGATTACATTTCAGCTATATGGATATCAAAGTAGAATCATCAAAAGTACTTGAGTGATACTTTCGACTCTTGATAATGCTGATAACTCGGACAATTTATATATAGCTTATTAGACGGATAAAAATTATTGAGAGCTCAAACTATTTATGTACTTCTTAGATGTCGAAATGCACAAAATATGTATTTACAATCACCACATCGATAAGCCAAAGTCGCAAAGCATAGGTAACTAGAACTAGAACTTATTAACTAACCAAGAGATCTACTTGAGCCGCTTCTTTAAAGATAGCTTCAAATATGACTCCTGTATAGTAATCAAAGCCTCTTGCAAGGCTCAAGTCAAAAAACCACTCTATCAATATACTTGGACTTCTCAAGAGCTTTAAGCATAATCTACAATTCATCCAAAGCAATTGAAGATTTATTATTTTATAAATAACTGTGTTCCTACTTGAGTTTAGATAATTATTCCACAAGGGGTTGATGTGTTGTCAAATAACAACATATTTGATGCCTAAAACAAGGGATTTTGTGAGTTCTTAAAATGATCTTTTAGTATTTTGATGGTTAGGTTGGCATGAGAAAAGTTTTAGATTTTGTTGAAGCATAAGCCATACGAGCCCTCCTACAAGTCGTAGCTCATGCTATGAGTCGTAGGTTATGTCATAGCAGAAATCAGAGACCAAAAATCCAAAATTGGCCAAGTAAAGGTCACCCCTACGACCCCAGGCTACGAGTTCTAAGACAGACTATGACTTGTATAGGTGGACTCGTAGCAAGAATCAAAGAGCCAAAATGTTGGACCAAAAACTGAAGACCAAGACTACGAGACCAACATACAAGTCGCATCTCAAGTAATGACTTGTATCTATGGGTCATACCAGTTCAATCCAAGATGCCAAGAACCAGACCACGACTACAACTCGTAGGCCAACCTACGAATTGTAATTGTGAAATTTATCAGATGCCAACTGTCTTTTCTGCATAATTCCTAGGGTTGTTTTGTAAATACTATAAATAGTTTAAGTTAGGTTTTTAAAGGGGGTTCGAACAGTAGACATTTCTCTATTATATTTTGAAGCTTTTATTAGTTTTTTAGAGTAGATTATTGTTCTCTTTGGGAAACCCATTTTGGGGATTGCAAATCTTGCATTGTACTCATTGTTGATCAATCAAGCTTGTGGCTTTGCAATTTGTGGTGCTTATCTTCTCCATTGTCATTGCTGAAACTCTCAACTATGACTATTATGTGCATTCTTATATGTTTTATATTAGCCATGAGTAGCTAAACACCCACAACTTTGGGTTGTGGAAACCAAGGATAGTTGGCTTGAGATGACGTAGGTTTCGTGCATGTCTATGATTGGGGTTTTGCATGTATTATTTATATCTCTTCATGATTAATGTTGTTTGATTTTGGCTAACACCAAACCCTGCCTACTATCACGATCTCAACCAAGGTAGTGATGAATAGGTAAAGGGAAGTAGATGATAGGATTCGGTTGATGTTTTCCCATCTAATCAACCAAACTTGACCAAGGGAAGGTTGACTAGGACAATAGGTAATAGTTAGTTTGCACACCATGGTGGCCGACCAAGCGCCATGGTGAAATTCAACTTTCACCTCCACAAGAGGGTTGGAAGAACCTAAGTTACTGTCCTACATGCAATTCACCGATCAAAGTTATGTTACCTAGGGTAATTAAGTCAACGAGCCATGGAGAACACAATTCCCAAGTTGCCCCCTAAATTGAGTGTTTTCCAAATTGTAATTAGTGTTCATTTTTAGTTGTCTTTGAATCACAACAAGCCCCCCCCCCCATCCAGAGATTATAGTTATAAATACTAGGAATTATTAGTATTGAAATATTATAGTCAAGCCCTATATTCCCTGTGGATTCGACCTTAACCTCGGTTAGGTTAATTACTGATAGCGACCTCTTTATTATTGGAGCGTGACCATCATCAAAAATTATGGTGAGGTTGCCAAGGAATACAGCTAGGTTTTGACTTGAATTCACTATTAGTTACTTCTAGTATTGATTTCTAGAGTCTCTTGTACTTTACTTTTGTTTTGTTTTTGTTGTTTGATTTCTTTTGCAGGGTGTACTAGGTTGTATGCGTAACACAAAGAGCCAAGGCAATCCTTTAGATCCACTAAATTTGGAGATCCATTGACTATCAAGAAGGATGGCTCGAGTGAATAAGGGCATTGAGGTTGAGAAAGGTATGCATTCGAATGAGCAAGACTTAAGAAGAGAGGAGGATCCACCACCAAGGGTTAACAAGACACAGCTTAGAGATTTTAATGCAAATGCTTATGGCTGGAATCAATACCGATTAAACCCTATGGCGATGGATGTTACTGGTTCTATAGTACTACCCCCTCTGCTGGTAGATGCTAAGTTTGTGGTATCAAGTGGATTACTCCAGATGCTCCAAAATTGTGGCCTATTCACAGGGTTACCATCAGAGGATCCCCACCATCATCTCCAAAATATCGTCTTCATGTAGTCATGCCTCGTAGGGAAAATAGTAAGTATCTAAAGTTGTTACATACATTACAAGCCAACCTTATAATTTGTAGGATCCCCTATGAGTCGTAAGTGGGGTTCGTCGTGTCCAGGTATGATTCCTCAGGTTTGGTACGAGATCGGGACCTACGAGTTATAGGATGACCTATGACTCGTAGTTGGGGTCTCGTAGACCCGATTTGCAGTTTTTAAAATCTGACCCGCTTTGGTTATAAAAGGGGTCAAAATTAATTTTGAACCCCAAATTCAATTCATAAACTCTAAGAGGCGGTAGAAAACCCTCTCCCATCACCCACATCATTTTTCTGACCAAACTCCCACCTACCCACATTATTTTCCACCAAGGATTCAAGCAAGAGTATTTTTTACGTGAATTTCACTCCTCTTTGCTTTTGTTCAATTCTTAATCTGATTGGTAAGATCTTTGATTTAATTTTTCAATCATTGGTGATGAGCATTGTTCCCTATATGAGTATAAGTCTAGTTGATCATGTTTAAACAAGCCTTACATTGATTGATAAGCTAGACTTGTAACCTAGGGTTTATAGGACTTCGAAGAATTGGGTTATTGAGTGAACCTTGTAGAAAATCTTGAGTGGGTGATTATGAGTATGACATTTGTAGTGTTTGATATGCAATGTGTTAATGTTGCTCATGTATGGGTTTGAATGGTTGTTAGAATTGCACCTTAGGTGTTATGGGGGTGATTGCCTATGCTTGAATATGTGGGTTTTATTGAATCGTTGCGAATGGTGATTGCACTTCCTTGGGATGTTGTGGACATATCAAGAATGAGTTTAGATTATCGATTGCTTTCAGTGTGCTTGACGTTTTGTCGAACTAGTTTTAACTCTTAGGGATAATAGTCATTTTAGATTGTCGATGCTAATATGGAATTGATTATGTGCCATTTAGTCATGCTTTGCTCTTATTTGAATGATTAAGTTAAATATGGTGTTGAAATTTTTCTTGGTGTGGGAAATACTTATGCATTGGAGGTGACTTCTGTTCTCAGCTATGAGGCATTCCTATGACTCGTAAGTTCCTATACAAGTCGTAGTGGCCCCTCATACCAAGCATAAGTCACTTTTAATACCTTCATATTTCTCATATGAGACCCATATACAATTCGTGCCACTTGGTATGACTCATGGAGAGGGTCTCATAAACTTTGCTAAGTTTTGAAAATGTTTCTGGAAATAGGTACAAGACCAGGACTGCAACTCATAAGCCAACCTATGAGTCATAAGTGCATCTTGTATTTGTAATCAGAAAGCATTTTAAAAGGAACAACTAGTTCTACGAGGCTAGTATACGTGACCTACAAGGCGTAACCACACTCGTACCTGTATATCTCCAGTTGCATCGATGCATAATTACTTATTAGTTATTTTTATTTCTTGTTCTTTGCAGAGTATTTCAGTGGATCAAACATCTTGGACATAAATGTTGCTTTGTGGGTTGTTTGTAGATAAAATGACTCCAAAAGATAAAAGTGTAATTCAAGCTCTCTAACGGAGGTTGCGGGATGAATCATCTGACACCTAACAATCTGGGGGCTCTGTGGAAGTCCATAGAGTCAGGTTAGACCCGGAGGTCTATTGCAGCTCAGACATCTATGGGAGTAAGTAGTTCCTCCCAGTCTAAAGAGGAAGAATAATAGGGCAAAGGGGATGGTATAGGTAGCAGCTTGCCACAGATGACCCCCTCACACTCGAGTACAGAGTTAGAGTCATAGAGCACTTCTCAGCAGGAGGAAGTCCAGTCCTAGTCCCCAGTCGACCGTAGATGGTGCATCACTGGGATGACAAAGGGTTAGAGCCAAAAGGGCAACGCAAGCCGATTCGGCATTTTCATAAGGAGTCCCAGCTGAATGCGTTGGGCTCAGATAGAGTGCCCAGTTTGGATGCTGGGTTAGATGAGCACAGGCTATGCTGGGTGGTGACTGTCCGAGGAAGGAGATTTGATATCTCAAAGGAGACAATTTGATGAGTGTAGTTTGGGCCTACTTATACAGCCCCTCAGTCCACCACGGAGTATGATAGCCGTATTGATAAGGACAACAGTGATTGGGAAGGACATCAGGGCTAGGATGGAGCTTTTATAGTGGATCGCTATCCAGATTTGTGAGGATGGTATTGAGCTGATATGGGTCACAAATCACGCAAATCCTATAGTAAAAGCCCATCTCTCATTCTGGACCAAGTTTTGGTGGTCCATTATATGTTGGCGTATTAGGCTAACTTTTATGGATAATGTGATCACCCTCGAGAGAGTGGTATTATTGGCCAGCCTTCTAGCTAGGTATGCTATAGATTGGGCCTGGATCATTTTAGAGTAGATTCTCGAGGCTACAGCTCAGACGACGACCTTACTATTATTTCCAAATTTTATTTACAGGTGTTTCTATTGACCCTCACCGGGACCCTCATGTAGAGGCCACACGCATTATGGATCTCAACTTGATAAAGGCTGATGAGAACCTAGTGGCCTTACCTTGAGCCACCCCCCTCCTATCCCAAAGCCATTTTTGGTCGAAACACAGGCTCCAGGTTCACCTTTAGCTCCTACAGGTACTACTTCAGCTACTACAAAGCCTATACCGATAGCTGAGATCGACTCTACACCATATACCAGCACCCTAGCACCCCAGCGCTAATAGTAGCTACATTTCTAATTGATCCTCTTTTCTCTGTTGTTCCTTTTAAGGCCTTATTGCATAGGGTGGCTGTAGCAGAAGGCAGGCTTCAAGAGTTATCAACATGGGTCCATCTATTGATTGATTAGACTATTCGGGATGCCGAGGAGAGGATGTGGGCATTTGATTGAGATTTAGTTGATGATATAGTCCGAGTAATTGATGCATGAGTCAATATGTTCGAGGCTAGAGCTAGAACAGGCTTGAAGGTGTTAGGCCTGCCGACATGGGTGCGGTGACTGATGAGTTGGCTAGGTGTAAAGGCAACTTGTTACAGTTGTTGGTAGCCCCTGTTTTGACCCTAGATTTAGCACCAGTAGGTAATAAGGCATTTGATTGGTTCACCGACCATTCGAACACCCGTAAGAAGAGGCCCCTTGAGCATGCTGATCTAGAGTCGACCCCAAAGAGGTTGAGACCTGAGGAGGAGGAGCCAATACCTAAGGAAGTGGTACATGAGTCACTTTTGTTGGCGGATATTTAGAGAGAGCATAGCATACCCTAGCTAGATAGGGTACTTCAGCAAAGGAGGAGAGGCAGACTCAGGACCCTGCAGACCAGCCCAAGACTGGTGCATGAGCACCATGATGTTTGACAACTTTTAACCCCAACTCTTACTTTTCTTTATGGATACTCTGTCATTTTGATAGACAATATTGTTTTTATTTTGGTTTTTATGGATTTTCTTGTTGGATAATATTTTTATGTTGGTTTTGGATATTAGTTTTGGTTAACTATTAGTTTTGAATGTATATATATTTATGTTATGTTTTCGTATGTTAGTTTTTTCTTTGTGTTGTTTTTTTGAGGACAAAGTATCCTATTTTGGTGGGGTAGTGGAAGTTATGGATTAAGATGAAGTCTGAGTAGTCTCAAGTCCATAACTTTCCCTATTTTTGATATCAAGGTTTTCTTGTCGTGCTTCTTTTTCCTTGTGGATGTTTATTTTTCTGTTGAATCTACATGTTTAGGTGTTATAGATAATGGGTAAATTCATAGTAATGTTATCTGTTGGCATATATATATATATCTTAGACTTTCTTTAAACTTTTGATGCAAAAATTGGGTACCCTCAAAATTTTTGAGGTTGTGAGTATTGATGCATTCATACATTTGTGAATATCTGGCAATGTTTGTTCTGATATTGTGAAGGTAAGCTGAGACTAAAAGCATGACCTATGAGTCTATACTTGATTATTGATGCAATTGCCTATATGTGTTGTGAGCTTATTTTACTGCATTCGTGCATCTTGTATGGACTCAAATCTTGACTTGTTACTCTAAAGTTGGTTTGGTGATGTGGTGGATATGGAAAGGATCTTAGGCCATTGTTCTTTGAGTGAAACCACTTTTAGCCTAAAATGACCCACCAGTTGAGTGAGAGAATCCCTTTTGCCATATTTTTTAGCTTATCATTTACTCATTCTTTCTTGATGCCTTGCAAGCTTAACCTTGTCTTATGAAATACCTTGATATTGGCCCTAGTCTATCCTTGAACATGTGAACCTTAATTGAGGCCAAAGGCCTAAGTTGAGGGTGGCTGTAGTTGGTGGCCCTGGTTTGAGGCATAAATATTGTGTACTTCACCTGAGGCTAAAAGTCTAAGTTGAGGGTGGCCTTTATTATGATAAAGTAAAAGCGATAAGGCGGTTAGTTGGTAAATCAAGAAAGAAATGAAAAGGCATGAGCCAAGTGAAGGAAAAGAAGAAAAGTTCTTTTAATTGAGAAAAAGTAGCAAAAATGAGTTTGAAATCAAGGCCTAAAAAAGAGAAAGAAAGCATTCGAGAAAAGTTCAAAGCAAGTGAACAAGGAGGGATTAATGAAAAAGGGGTTAGATTGTGAAACCAAAAATAAACATGATTCAAGGATAGCTTTTAGTCGCCACTTTCCCAAAATGCCACACTAAAGCACCTTGAGCCCATGTTACAAGCCTTTAAGCCCTAAAGTTATGTAACTCCACTATATGACCAAGCCAGAAAAATGAGTATAAGGGCAAGCTTATGGTGTTAGTCATTGTGAATGAATTTCAATTGTGAGAGTGAGAATGTTTCCTCAGTACCTACTTTTTGAATGTTCTTGAGTGAATATAAGGGATTTCTTTCTAGTGAGGGCATTTGCACTACTTGAGTAGCATATGCCTATATCGGTGATTGTAGAGGGTTGATGCTCCTTAGCTTGTCAAAGTTGGATTGTCAGGTCTTTCATGATGATCTAGTTTGCTAAGTAACTTGGCAACCCTATTTTGAAAATAGTAGCTGGGTACCTGAACCAAATGAGTTGTTGTATATGGCATTGATATAGTTGCTATGTATTTCTCTTTGTTTGCGTAAATTGAGTCATCGCTTGAGGACAAGTAACAATTCTAAATTGAGGGTATTGATGTGTTGTCAAATTACAACACATTTGATGCCTAAAATAAGGGATTTTGTGAGTTCTTAAAGCAACTTTTTAGTGTTTTGATGTGTTCTTGTGTTAACTCTGCAGAAAAGTTAGGTTGGCATGATTTTGAAGAAAAGTTGCAGATTTTGCTGAAGCATAGGCCATACAAGCTCTCCTATGAGTCGTAGCTCACGCTACAAGCCATAAGTTGTGTCGTAGTAGATGTCAGAGACCAAAAATAAAAAATCGGCCAAGTGAAGCACACCTCTATGAGCACATCCTATGAGTCGTAAGACACACTATGACTCATATAGGTGGACTCATAGCAACAATCAGAGAGCCAAAATGTTAGACCAAAAATTGAAGACCAAGACTATGAGACCAACTTACGAGTTATAGCTCGAGCAACGAATCATACCTATGGGTTGTACCAGTTCATTCCAAGATACCAAGAACTTGATAGAGACCTCAACTGTAACTCGTAGGCCAACCTATGAGTCCTAACTGTGAAATGTATCAGATGCCAATTCCTAGGGTTATTTTGTAAATAATATAAATATTTTGAGTTAGGTTTTTAAAGGGGGTTTGGACAGTAGACATTTCTCCATTACATTTTGAAGCTTTTAATAGGTTTTTAGAGTAGATTATTGTTCTCTTTGGGAAACCTATTTTGGGGATTGCAAATCTTGTTTTGTACACATTGTTGATTAATCAAGCTTGTGGGTTTGCAACTTGTGGTGCTTATCTTCTCCATTGTTATTGGTGAAACTCTCAACTATGACTATTATGTGCATTCTTGTGTGTTTTATCGTAGCCATGAGTAGCTAAACACCCACAACTTCGGGTTGTGGAAACCATGGGTAGTTGACATGAGATGACCTAGGTTTTGTGCATGTCTATGATTGGGTTTTTGCATGTATTGTTTATTTCCCTTCATGATTAATGTTGTTTGAGGGTGGCCAACGACAAACCCTTATACTACATGATCCCAACCAAGGTAGTGATGAATAGGAAAAGCAAAGTAGATGACAAGATTTGATTGAGTTTTCTCGTCTAATCGACCAAACCTAACCAAGGGGAGGTTGATTGGGACAATAAGTAATGGTTAGTTGGCACACTATGGTGCCCGACCAAGCGTTATGGTAAACTTTGACCTTCACCTTCACAAGAGGGCTGGAAGAACCTAAGTTATCATGCTACATGCAATTCACCAATCAAAGTTATGTTACCTAGGGTAATTGAGTCAACGAATAATGGGGAACACAATTCCCAAGTTGCCCCCAAAATTGAGTGTTTTCCAAAATTGTAAATTAGTGATCATTTTTAGTTGTCTTTGAATCACAATAACCCCTCCCCCCTCCCATCTAGAGATTGTAGTTAGAAATACTAGGAATGAATAGTAGTGAAATCTAATAGTTAAGCCCTGTATTCCCTTTGGATTTGACCCTAACATCGGTTAGGTTAATTACTGATAACAATCACTTTCTTATTGGAACATGACCATCATCAGGGGTTCCCTTCATTTGACAAATATACTAATTTTGTCTGATATCTCATTACTTAAGCCTTTCTCATCCACCTGTAACAAAATGGCATCCACATATAAGTGTTATTGTCAATGAAAATTCATTATATCCAAGCTTTTTTTATTGGTGTGCTATCAAAATACAACATAATTGATGCTTAAAACTTAGAATTTTGTGTGTTCTCAATGTGAAATTTATGGTTTTTGTGTGTTTTTGGTGTTTATTTTGCAAGAAAGCAGGTTGGCATGTCTTTGGGGGCTAAATTGCAATAGATTTCTGGTTTTTAATGATTTATGGGACCCTCTATGAGCCATAGAGGATTTTGCGAGTCATAGAGTGGGTGTCGTAAAGATTTCTTGTAAGGATGAGACTTGAAGTTCAGCTATACGAGACCTTTATAAGAGTCATAAATTTATCTGCGAGTAGTATAGAGAGGTTTTGCGAAGAATTCCAATGAAGGACTAGTTGATGCAGATAAAGTCTATGAGAGTGAAATATGAGTTGTGAATAAATCTATGACTCGTAAAGTGGATTCATGGCAGTGAAGTCCAAGATTCAAGAAGCTAAAAATGAGACCCCGATTACAACTCGTAAATCACTTTATGAGTCATAAAGACCTGCCGTAGAAAGTCACCGACCAATTTTTTTTATTATTTTAGACTTAATTGTAATTATTATAGATAGTAAGTTTTAGGTCATTTTTCAAGGGAAGACAGTAGAGAACATCATTAGAAAGTACTTTTAGGGTCTTCTACTTGGAGACTTCAATTTTGGAGGAGAATACACTTATGAATTAATTGGATCTTCAAATCTTGTCATTATCAATTAACTTTCGATTTACTTATTCTTTAATTCAATTAGGTAAGTGTTTAATTAAGTTTTCTCAATTCATAATTTCTTCACTACCTATAGCATGAGTAGCTAAATCCACAACTTCGGGTTATGCGAACAATGAAGATCTAACCAAATAAACCTAGATAATTTGCACTTCTTGGAATGGGTATTCACATATATTAATCAATTCTCTTCGTTTTTGCATGTTTTCTAGTGGTGGCCTACATTAGAACTTGCCTAGTGTTACCTTCCTAGTCCAGGTGGTAATAAATAGGAAAAGAGATTGATTAACCAGATTTGATAATGTGTTCTCGTCTAATCAACCAAACTAGACCAAGGGGAGGTTGACTGGGACTATAGGTAATGGTTAGCATTGCACACTATAGAGATGGGTCAAGTCATATAGTGAAATTCGCCTCTCATCTTTGACCCAAGGGCATGGTGAACTTAAATTACCATCCTACATCTTATACTCTAGTCGATAATTGGGTTACTTGGGGATATTGAGTTGGTGAATCATGGGGAAAATAATTCCCAAGTTTCTCTCCATTATTGATTGTCTCTTTTGTTAGTTTAGTTTATTTTCTTGTTGAACATTGCAAACCCCAACCCAACCTCCGCTCTAGGAATTGAGTTGTTAACTACTTAAATTATGTATTAGTAAATTCATTGTGAGTCTCCATATTCTCTGTGGGATTCAACCCTAACCTTGGTTAGGTTTTATGTTTGACAATGATCGCTTTATCCTCAAAAGAAAGGTGTAACTTTGGCATGATCAAAGATTATGGCGCCATTGCCGGGGAATATGACTAGACTTAATTGAATTCACTAGTAATTGCAATTCAAGTGTTAATCCTTAATTTCCTTGTATTTTACTTTTATTTTTATTTTTTTATTTTTGTTTCTTTGTAGGGTATACTAGTGGTGTATGCCCAGCACTAGGAGTCAAGGCAATCCCTAAACTCCACTTGATCCAGAGATCCAAAGAATTACAAGAAGAATGGCCCAAGAAAGTGATGTAGGTAATGTAGCCTTGAATCAAAATGTTAATGATGATGATCGAAATGAAAACCCACCTCTATTGGAGAATATTCCATAGCCTCAAGATTTCATTGACAACGCTTACCGGTGGAATCAGTATAGGTAGAACCCTATGTCTATGGATGTGAATGGTCCTATTGTGTTGCCACCACTACCGACTGGCACAAAGTTCATAGTTTCTAGTAGGTTACTTTAGATGCTACAAAATCGTGGGTTATTTTACGGGCCTACCATAAGAGGATTCACATAGTCACTTGCACAATATTGCCTTTGTTTGTAAGAGTGTGATAGGGACACAAAATCTATCTATAGATGTTGCGAGACTTAATGTTTTCCCAATATCTTTTATGGGCAATGATGCATTATGGCTATCTGAGATCCCTTAGAGTTCTATCACTAGTTGGGCAAATTTGCAGAAGGTGTTTTTGGAGAGGTACTTTCCTAGATCAAAGAAGCTCAAGTTAAAGGATCATATCAATAACTTTGAGCAACTTCCTGTTGATTCAATTACCACTACATGGGAGGGATTTAATAAGTGTTTAAAGAGCATCCCTGACCACAAGATAGTTGATGATGCCTTGGTACAGATCTTTTACTGTGCCCTTGATGAGAATAGTCACGCCTGTGCCGACATCATTATGGGGGCCATGGTTTTAGATCAACCATTTACAAAGATTGTCGAATGCATGGAGCAAGTGGTCAAGACAAATCATACATGGGGACAAAGGGATAGAGCTTCTATGAAAAGTTCATATGCTATCAATGTTGGTTTAGAGAAAGCCAAGATCAATGAGGAGATTATGTAACAACTTGCTCAACTTCGCATAAGCATGGATATTGTGATCTAGCAGAATCAGAAAAAAGTGAATGCAATAGTTCATCAACCTCCATGTGTACCTATGTATGAGGAGTCTTATTTTGAGGAGGATGCTTGCTTTGTGAATGATCAGATAGGGGGTTTGTGGACCAATGTCCAAAGGTCCAATCAGGATTATTGGTGCCAAGGTCAAGGAAACCAAGGTCGGAACTGTGGTAGAGATAGAGCTTATAGAGACAATCAAGGTGGTTATTATGAGAGGAATAGGAGTCCTAAAGTAAATTGGGGAAGAAGAGATGGTTGCAGAAATGGTCCACATAACCGAGATGTCAGTACAAGCAATTCAAGAACTGAGGAGATGTTTGATCATTTGTTGAAGAAGGCCGATACATAAGATGAAACTCTAAGGGGTATGAAATCCAATATTTCAAGCATTAATCAAAAGATAGAGTCTCATTCTGTGGCTATTAAAAAGCTTGAGCAACAAATTGGTCAAATGTCAACTCAATTGAATCAGCATAAAAAGGGTACATTACTTAGCAACACATTTCAAAATCCAAAGAATGAAGGGTAATGTATAGCGGTTACTACAAAAGGTGGAAAAAGTACCATTAATCCTCCTATACCAGTTGAGGTAGAAGATGTTCGTGAGAACATAGTTGCAGATAAAGATGTGGTTGAAGGAGATGATTGTCTTAAATGTGGGGTAAGTGAGGTAGCTAAAGAGCCACAGAAGTATAAGCCCGTCCCAAGGCCTCCTCCTCCTTTTCCTCAAAAACTTAAAAAAAGAGAGGAAGAAGGCAAGTTTAAACAATTTCTCTCTATGCTTAGGCAACTATCCATCAATATCTCTCTGATTTAAGCTTCAAAGGAAATGACATGCAAAGTAAATGAAGAATTTGGTTACCATAAAGAGGACAGTGAGTTAGGAGCTTTCTCAAGAGCTTCAACATTATAGTGCTATCACTACTAAGTCCTTGGTTCAAAAGTGTGAAGATCCAGGTGCTTTTACTATACCTTACACTATGGAAGATGTGGAATTCGCAAGGGCACTAAGTGATTTGGGTGCTAGTATTAATTTAATGCCTCTTACGATTTATAAGAAGCTTGAATTGGGAGCCTTTACCCCTACTAACATGCGGTTGTTAATGAAAGATAGAACTATGAAGAAACTTGCGAGGATACTCTATGATGTGTTGGTAAAGGTTGAAAATTTCATATTCTCTGCATATTTTGTGATCTTTGATTGTAAGGTTGATTTTGAAGTTCTTATTATTTTGGGATGGCCTTTCTTAGCTATCCGTCGGACCTTAGTGGATATGGAGAAAGGTTTGCTCAAGTTCAGATATGGGAAAGATGAGGTTGTGTTCAATGTGTTTCAACAAGAAAGGAATGATATGATGTGAGAGTAGTTTTGGTTATCAAGACTATTGATGATGTTGAGCCGGAGCTACCACTTGAGATAAAATTGGGTGTTGACACTTTGGAGGTAGTATTGATGAACTTCGATAGTGATGGTATCCCAGACTATGAAGAGATAGTAAATGCTCTAGGGTTGTCTTTAGACTTAGACACCAAACTAAATTAGAGCTAGACTTGCAGAATCGGGAGCCACCACCCACAAAGCCCTCCATAGAAGACCCACCGATATTAGAATTGAAAGCACTTCCAGCACATTTGAAATATGCATTTTTGGGAGTCAACAACACTTTGTCAGCCATAATAGTTACAGATTTGAATGATGAGCAACCGGATTCCCTTCTAATAGTGCTTAAACAATTTAAGAAGGCCATTAGATAGACTATTGCAAATATTATTGATATCCCTCTTAGAGTATGTACATACAAAATCCAGTTAGTTAAGGACCACAAGCCCAGCATTGAGAATCAAAGATGCATAAACCCTCCTATACAGGAGGTTGTTTGCAAAGAGATCATTAAATGGTTAGATGCAGGAGTAATCTACCCAATCGCCAATAGTGAGTTTGTATGTCCGGTATAGTGTGTTCCAAAGAAAGGGGTATCATAGTGGTACCTAATGCTAACAATGAATTGATCCCTATGAAGTCTAGTCATAGGATGGAGGGTGTCCATAGATTACAAAAAGCTCAATGCATCAACAGAGAAACATCACTTTCCTATGTCATTCATAGATCATATGCTTGACAAACTAGCAGAAAAAGGATGGTATTGTTTTTTTATGGGTATTCCAGCTATAATCAGATCATCATCAACTCGGAGGATCAGGAGAAGACTATATTTAGATGCCCCTATGATACCTTCGGATTTAAGAGGATGCCATCTGGGTTATCTAGTGCCCAGTAACATTTCAGAGATACACGATGTGCATCTTCTTAGACATGGTGGAGAGTACCATTGAAGTCTTTATGGATGATTTTAGTGTGGTTGGAAATTCATTTGAGGATTTCTTGGCACACCTACATGATATGTTGCGAAGATGTGTAGAAAGTCATCTAGTGCTAAACTAAGAAAAAAGTCATTTCATGGTGAAAGAGGGCATTGTGTTAGGACATAGGATATCTGGCAAAGGCATTGAGGTTGATAGAGCTAAAGTTGAAGGGATTAAGAAGCTTTCACCACCCACTCAGTAAAGGGCGTGAGAAGTTTCTAGGGACGTATAGGATTCTATCAAAGGTTCATAAAAGACTTCTCTAAAATTTCACTCCCATTGTGGAAATTATTGGATAAAGATGTTAAGTTCGTATTTAATGATGCATGTATGTAAGCCTTTGAAGAGTTAAAGAAGAGGTTGATCTCAACATCAATTATTGTGGCTCTAGACTAGTCCAAGCCCTTTGAAATCATGTGTGATGCAAGTGGGGTTGCTCTAGATGTGGTATTGGGATAGCATAAGGAGAAGATATTAAATCCCATACATTATGCCAACAAAGCCCTAAATACGGCCTAAAAGAATTATACTATCACAGAACAAGAGTTACTCACGCTGGTCTTCGCATTCGAAAAGTTTAGATCACATCTATTAGGAGTCAAAGTAGTGGTGCATACAGACCACTCAACACTCAAATATTTGATGGCTAAAAAACTTATGAAGGCAAGGTTGATGAGATGGGTTCTTCTCTTGTAAGAGTTCAATTTTGATGTCATTGAGAGAAAAGGGATAGAGAATCAGGTTGCAAATCGACTATCTAGATTGGAAGATGGGGCAATGATGAAATTTGATGATGGATTGGAGATAAATAATTCCTTCCCTAATGAGAGAGTGTTGGCTGCATCGCATAATTTGATATCTTAGTTTTCAGGTTATCCAAATTACTTGGTGAGTGATATTGTACCATTTGACTTAACACATATCAATGTCAAAAGTTTATGCATGATGTGAGAAAGTTCTTTTGGGATGACCCATACTTATTCCATGTATGTGCTGATGGAATTATTCATCGTTGCATTCCTGAGTTTGAAATAATGAGCATTCTTAAGGCATGCCACTCATCATTGTTGGGTGGGCATTATAGTGGGATTCCAACAGCCCACAAGATTTTATAATGTGGGTATTATTGGCCCACCATCCACCAAGATGCCCATGACTATGTCAAAGCTTGTGATAGGTTCCAAATAGAAGGTGGGGTTACTCGCAAAAATGAGCTTCCTCTAAATCCTATTTTGGTGATTGAGTTATTTGATGTGCGAGGGATAGATTTCATGGGACCATTTGTTAGCTCATATGAAAACAAGTAAATTTTAGTTGTTGTGGATTATGTATCAAAGAGGGTGGAAGCAGTGGCTCTACCTAACAATGAGGCTAAAAGTGTCACAACATCCCTAAAAAGGGACATCTTCTCAAAATTTGATACTCCTCGGGCTATTATCAGTAATAGAGGTTCTCACTTCTGCAATAGGCTTTTTAAAGATCTTCTTGAAAAGTATGGAGTGAAACATCGAGTGGCGGTGCCTTATCATCCCTAAATGAGTGGACAAGTAAAAGTGTCAAATAGGGAAATTAAACAAATTTTATCTAAGACTATGAATGCAAACCGAACAAATTGGTCACGGAAGTTGGATGATGCATTATTAGCATACCAGACTGCATTCAAGACTCCTATAGGTATGTCCCCATATTAATTTATCTTTGGGAAGACATGTCATTTGCCAGTGGAACTTGAGCATAAAGAAATGTGGGCATTGATGAAGTTGAATCTGGATTGGAATGATGCAACTACCTCTAGATTGAGCCAACTCAATGAGCTTGATGAATTTCGGTTGAAATCATATGAGAGCTCAGCCTTTTATAAGCAAATAATGAAAGTCCAACATGACTGTCGTATAGAAAATAGCCAATCCACACCAGGAGACTTGGTGCTACTCTTCAATTCCAGACTAATGTTATTCTCCGGGAAGCTCAAATCCAGATGGTTGGGACCCTTTTAGGTATCATGCATCTTTGATCATGGGGCCACTGAATTAGAGAGAAGAAATGGAGATAATTTCAAAGTAACTGGCCAAAAAGTCAAGCCATACCTTGGAAATGTGGAAGAGATCAAGATAATTAAAGAATGGGATCTTCAGAAAGTTTGAGTACTCATGATAGCTATGTCATGTCATGATAATAAATCAAGCACTGTTTGAGAGGCAAACCAAGGTGGACCATGGAACTTAGGCGCCGAGGTAAGTTTTTGACCCTTACTTATTTTATTTTTGCTTGATTTGGTGCATTGGGGACAACAATAATTTTTTTCGATTGAGTATGGGTGGTTATGGGCCTCAGTAAAGTCTTAGTAACTTATGGTCCATAACTACCCTAAATTTTAATCCTAAAGTTTTCTTGCGTGTGTTTTTTTCTTATGGATATTTAATTTCTGTTGAACCGGCATATTTAGGATGTTTAGATAATATGTGTAGCATATAGTTCTAATAATTTTGGCATATAACATGTTTTTATATTATGTTTTAAAAATTGGTACCAACCAAAAATTTTGACTAGTAGCTAAATGACAACCATACATGTTTGGGTGTTTGGCAATAGTTGTTCTGATAAGTTAGGGCAATTGAGACATGAAGCATGATATGTGAGTCTCTTATTTCATAATGTATGCAATGAAATATGAGTGTGAGTTTATTTTGCTAGATTCGTGCATTTTATGCTAAATTCAAAACTTTCCCTATTACTCTAAGGTAGATTGTAGATTGAATGGATTAGGAAGGGATCTTAGGCTTTCGTTCTTTAATTAGTCCACTTTATCCTAAAATGACTAACCAAATGGAATTTCATCTCTTGTTCCAAATATTTTGAGTCCTTACATGAACTATTTCTTTCAAAAACGCCTAATTAGCCTAACCTTGTCTAGTGAAAAACCTTGAAATTGGCCTGGTTTGTCTTTGAGCATTGTGAACCTTGATTAAGGCAAATATCCTAGTTGAGGGTGGCTACCAAAAGTGGCCCTAGTTCGGGGGATAGATATTGTGTACTTCAATACAGGCTAAAAGGCTAAGTTGAGGGTGGTCAGTATAGGGGTAAAATCACAAAAATAAGGTAGTGAGTTGAGAATGAAGAGCAAAAGAAGAAACTCATGGACCTAGTATAAGGAAAAAGAAGAAAAAAATGCCTTACATTGAGCGTAAAAAGCAAAATGAAGTGTAAAATGAGGCAAAACCTGAAAAATAAGAAGAAAACACCCAGAAAAGCTTAAATGTGGAAAGAGGGAGAATAAGGTGAAAATATTAGAGTTGGTAAGATGAAAGTGATGAAAAACATAGTTCAAGGATGGTTTTTCGTCATTATTTTCCCAAAATACCATGCCAAAGCCTCCTAAGCCTGCGTTACAAGCTTAGAAAGTCCTAAAGTGATCCTAGTCCAGTTAGTTGAAAATCTAAGTCATGAGTATAGGGGAAAGCCTATGGTATTAGTCATTATGCATGAACATCATTTGTGAGAGTGACAGTGTTTGCACAGTCCCAAAGGGTAATTTTGAAATCATCATTGAGTGTCAAAAATAGGACTTCTTTCTATGAGGGCACTTGTATTGCATTGTCAGTATTTAACTTGTTCAGTGATTCTGGACTGTTGATATTCCATTGCTTCTCATAGATGTATTGTCAAATGCAAAAGTTTGTTTTGGTTTGCTAAATAGCTATCTGATCTTATTTTGCAAAGTTGGTGTGGGTACCAGAGTTTGAATTGTATATTATGTATGCTGTTGGATTGAGGTATGTGTGTTGCTATATTATCTATATAGATTGAGTTGTCGCTTGAGGAAAATCAATAATTTTAAGTTGAGAGTTTTGATGTGCTATCAAAATACAGCACATTTAATGCGATATTTATGGTTTTTATGTGTTTTTGGTGTTTAGTTTGCAGGAAAGTAGGTTGGAATGACTTTAGGGCTAAATTGTAGCATATTTCTAGTTTTTGATGGTTTACGGGATCCTCTATGAGCCGTAGAGGATTCTATGAGTTGTAGAGAGGGTATCACAAAGATTTTCAGTGAAAGATTAGATCTGAAGTTCAGCTATATCAGACCTTTATATAAGTTGTAGATCACTCTACGAGTCGTCTAGAGAGGTTTCGTGAAGAATTCCAGATTGAGGACCAGTTGATGCAGATAAAGTCTATGAGAGTGCAATACGAGTTAATTAGTATGACTGGTAAAGTAGATTTGTGGCAGTGAAGTCCAAAATTTAAGAAGCTGAATACAAGACCCCGATTACGACTCGTAAATCACTTTACAAGTCATAAGGACCTATTGTAGAAAGTCGACGACCAATTTTTCTATTTTTTAGGACTTAATTGTAATTACTACAAATAATACTTTTTAGGTCATTTTTCATGGGAGGATAGCAGAGAACGTCATTAGAAAGTACTTTTAGGTTTGTATACTTGGATACTTCAATTTTGGAGGAGATACACGTGTGAATTAATTGGATCTTCAAATTTTGTGATTCTCAATTAACTTTGGATTTGCTTATTCTTCAATTCAAATGGGTAAGTGTTTAATTATGTTTTCTCAATTCATAATTTCTTCATTTACCTGTAGCATGAGTAGCTAAATCCACAACTTGGGGTTGTGGGAACCATGAAGATCTAACCAAATAAATTCGGATAATTTGCAATTCTTGGAATAGGTATTTGCATGTATTAATTAATCCTCTTCATTTTTTATATTTTATAGTGGTGGCCAACATTAGAACTTGCTTAGTGTTACCTTCCCGATCAGGTGGTAATAAATAGTAAAAGAGATTAACTAACTGGATTCAGTGATGCATTCTCATCTAATCAACCAAACTAGACCAAGGGGAGGTTGATTGGGACTATAGATAATAGTTAGTATAGCAAACTATGGAGATGGCCAAGTCACATAGTGAAATTTGTTTCTCACCTTTGACCAAAGGGCTTGGTGAACTTAAATACTGTCTTACATGCTATACTCTAGTCGAGAATTCAGTTACTTGGGGATATTGAGTTGGTGAATCATGGGGAACATAATTACCAAGTTTCTCTCCATTATTGATTGTCTCTTGTGTTAGTAAGTTTAGTTTATTTTCTTGTTGAACATTGCAAACCCCCTTTCTCCCTCCCCCAGGGAATTGAGTTATTAATTACTTGAATTGCATATTGGTGAATTTGTTGTGAGTCTCTCTATGGGATTTGAGCCTAACCTTGGTTAGGTTTTATATTTAACAACTACTGGTTTATCCTTAAAAGAGAGGTGTAACTTGGGCGTGATCATCTACTACTCCCTCTCCCTTTCCACCCTTTTCCAGACCCATCTCTCTTTTATTTGATACTTTTTAGTATTATATAGTATACTTTTATTTATTTACTTATTGAATTGAAATAGGTATGTAGTGCCACATAATCAATTCTTATTATTAAAGTATAAGCTCATATTAATGTGAAATAGTGTAATCAATCAAGATCTATTAATTACTTATTTAAGTATGTTAATAAGGGACATGATCGTGTCACTGCTGCTTTTTCTCAAAGTGTCAATGATGAAGATTTATCAAATGTGGATGAAATCAACATGTATTATGACTATCGATATATATCAACATTTGAAGCTACTTGGAGGATATTTGGATTTTTGTTTCACTATAGAGAACCTTCGATGGAAAGACTAGAATTTCATATTAAAGATGAATAGAATGTCATATTCTCTGATGATGATCCATTAATGATGTTGCCAATAGATCGAGTGTAAAGGAATCTATGTTCTTAAGTTGGTTTAAGGAAAATAAAATATTTTCCTAAGCTAGAGAATTAACTTACGCAGAATTTCCTCTCAAGTTTGTATGGAAACAAAAAACAAAAAAATGGGAGAGAAGAATAACTTTTGCATTTTCTGTTAAGAGGATCTTATTTGTTCCACTGGACTAGGTGAGTTATATTATCTCAGATTATTGTTGAATGTCATTAGAAATGCAAAATTCTACAAGGATTGTAAAATAATCAATAATTGTACCTACACCTCAATCAACACACATTATCACATAGAAGGGAATAGGGACTAAAGGAAGTCTTTCATAATATCATAGACATAATAGGAGTCAAGCTCGATACATGGTAACCATATCCAACAACATCTACTACAAATGGAGCAGGGGCCAAGACATCTCATTGGCTCACCTTCAAAGATAAGAATCCAAAATATTAGACAAGTCTTAGAAAAAGCATGAAAGTAAGATAGATATTTCCCTTGAGTTGAGGATTCACCCAAATCTATCTCCAAATGATTTGGCTAGCTACGTGGAGGAGAAAAATCGATAGGATCTCTAGTCCCTATATGGTGAAATCATGTAGGAAAAAAATATGTGTTAGTACTTAGAATGTACTAAGTATGCTGGGTGTAATGCAACAATGACATAAGCCATAATATTCAAGATACATAATCATAATCAATAGATATAAGCTCAATATGATATGTGTAATCAATCCTTGAGTTAAAATATACATGTAGATAATCAACTGGCATAACATAACATACAAATGTGGGAGGAGACCTTAACTGATATATAAGACCAAGTGAACTGCTACTTGGGAATCTTGATGTTCCTCCACACAAGATAAGGAGTGGTTTACTTGCCAAGGTAAACCAAACTTGACCCCACATAGTGGGTAGCTTGTCCTAGTTGGATCCACTAGTAAACCCCATTTAGGAAAATAACATAAACATATGGTGGCATATAGTTAAGAGACTAAGACTTTATATAAGGACCCATTGGATCAAGCCCCCACTTTAAGCCTCATTCGGTGCTAAGTCTAATTCCATGGAATACTTGAAATAATCAAAAATTTAACCATAACATAAATGACGTGTAAGAACATGATAACTTGGAATGAGTAGCTCATTTCGCATACTTGACCCCTACACATGGCGTATACCTTATACTAGAGGGTAAAAACAATGGATAGACTTGACCCTGTCTAGTAGGCATCGCATTTCACATAAGGGTAGAGATTGTAACATGCTTGTCCCTTACTAGTGTGCTTTAGTTGTACATAAGGGTAAATAGTTATCATTCTTGCGCCCTCATATAGATATTATACACTCACAAGAGGGTAGAAAAATAGAATAAGGGCTCATCATATCACTTGCAAATCATAGAAATTTTTCATGAGTTTAATACATGCTTGGGAGCCCATGATTATCCTAAAAACACTTGTCTTAGAAATCATGCAATATACTTTCTTCCACATAAGAATCCTTGTAATATAAATTTAGTAAAAATGGGTGGGTATACGGACACATTCTTAAAATCATAAATTTAAGAGTATAAAACTAAAAGGAATATAATCAAATCATTTTAAAGTCATACAAATCAATCCACCAACATTGTAGTAAAACCCTTAATTTGGGTATCATGAAATCCATCTTAAATATTCACAATCTTTCATAGTTTTTCATAGTTCATCTCATGCATAACTTCGATAGATATAAATCAACTCATGGAATAAGTTTTTAACAGATATTCATGCATAATCAAACAATATTTGATAAAATCAAACATGACTCATATATATAATGCATATGGGAAGTGCCCATGAAGATTCTAATCTTGAAATCATAAAATTTTATAAAAAGAGAGAGTTGGGATACATGGATGAAATAATCCATGGATGTAGACCCACATACCTAAACCTTGGAGTTCTTGAAGAAGGATTTGAGGAAGACTTGAAGCTTTAATTGAGTCCTTGAAATCTAAAGCAAGTTATTGAGGTTCTTGAATTTTAATGGGGTATTTGATGATGTTTTGGATAGGATTTGAGAGGTTTTTGAGAGCTTTAGAGTTGAAAAATGGCTAAGCAATGAGAGTTTTCCGTCTAAATGGGCATTGTGTTATTACCCAAATGCCCTTGAGTGAAAATTGAAAAATGAAGGAACCAGATGAAGTGGCCCACGTCTAGTCCATGATGCAGACCTAACGCGGAGGAGAATTTGCACTAGTCCACATCGCGGACTGGTCGCAGATCCTTGCTGTTTCGATCCCATAGTTCACATTCCTATTCTCTCTCATACCAACCTCACGGTTGGATGTATTTGCTTTTTTATTTCTATACTCTTCCCAGTCATGTTGTCTCCCCTCATTATCTTGTTGCACATAAGTCATCAACCTTCCAGTATCCATATCACTCATAAGCATAGCTTCCCTCCCATCTTTCTTCGACCTCTTGTTTAGCCCATCAACATACAAACCCATTCTCCCTCTTATATATGTAACCATATCCGAAGCATAGCGAGATAGCTGGGTGCACTTGAGCCCATATTCTCTTGCATAGTCATAGATCCCCATTTTAGATTCAAGAACTCTACCTTGGCCTCCTTCAACTCTCTCGGAAAGAAGCACCAGAAGAAAGCTTCTTCAAACACTACCTAAGTCAAAACTGGAGCATCCTCTCCTTTACCCTTCTTCCAATGGTCAAACCACAGTCTGGCAACACCGTTGAGTTGGTAGGCAGCCAACTGAACTATATCAACATCAGCCATATGCATCACCTAAAACACTTTTTGGAGCTCATCAACGTAGTTCTCTAGGTTTTCATTAGGTATAAACCCTATGAACTCAGGTGTGTTCATCCTTAAGAACTCACGAACCCTAGATGTATTTGGAGCATCCTACCTACTCACTCTTTGTCTAGCAGGATACACTATCATGGCCTAGGATAAAATTCAGATATCCTGGTGAAGCTTAGCATTTGAGACTTCAACTTATGGTGGTTGCTCAGCAGGGATAGCTGGGCCTATGGGTTCATCATGATCCTAGGGCTCAGGTTGGTTAACATTTGATATGGCAAGATGCCCTCTTCCTCTAATAGCTTTTCTTGGAGGCATAATCATAATTCTGCAATGAGTAGAGCACGAATTAAAAGAGAGTTTCATAGAGTTTTAACTCTATCACACGAATTGGAATAAGAAAGAAGTGTAACCATTCCTAATGTCCTATAGCCTCCTACTTATGAAGTATGGTGCATAACACACCCATAAACAAGATTCTACTAGACACGAATTAATAGACTCCCTAGCACACTTGAACTCTGTGCTCTAACACCAAGTTTGGCACGCCCTGAGAGGGTATCCTAGATATGGCCGGTACTCAAAAGACTATTGCTAGTTCTCAAGCGAACTACTTGGCCTCATCATATAGACATACATTTTTTCAAAATTGTAACATAAGGGCTCCTAGTTAGCCCAATGACCGATTAGGTCCCCAAACTTTTCTATTTTAATCCGATTAAGGACTACCGACATTAACTAAATTTTTACCCGCGAAAATTCGCTTGATCCCATACTCTCACATCATAAGTTAGTAAAATTTAAAATACACCTCAATCACAACAATTTTCCCGAATGAGCAATTAACCTCCATTTAGT
>JAOTQJ010071253.1:0-13151 GCA_025642045.1 Solanum sejunctum | reverse complement strand
ATAAGAAGGAGGTTATTCAAGTTGTTACTTTCATTTTGTTCTTTAGATCGTGCTATAGAGCTAAGTGTAATAGGTGGATTGTGTCTAACCCCTAAATTATTTTGTACAGCGAGCATGTATGCCAAAAGAACAAAGGTAAAGGGAAGGCAACAGAAGTGGTGGTTGGTGCACCCACTCATGTGAGACAATGAAATATGGATCAAGATGAGTCTCTATCACAGACATCTCTAACCCCTCCAGCCCCTGATGAACCCAAAAGTAGTGAAATTTCCCCAGAATGACCTATCGATGCTACAGTGCAGGATCTGAGAAATGCAGTCCAACATTGACTCGTATAGTTGTTGGCCAAGTCCAAAGACAGAAAGGTCTAGTTATAGGTACGGGTGGTGCTAATAGGGCAACTAGCACGAGGATTCGTGACCTTCTTAATTTGGACCCTCCAGCCTTCACTAGGTCTGATCCTAATGAAGATTCTCAAGACTTTATTGACTAGATTCAGCATACTTTAGATGTTATGCATGTGAGTGGTACAGAAGCTTTAGAGTTAGCGACATATAGGTTGAGAGGTGTGGCTATATTGTGATATGAAGCTTAGAGGCAATCCAAAGATATAGATGCTCCCCCAACCACTTGGAAGGAGTTCAAAGCGGCATTTCTTGACCATTACTTGTCATTAGAGATCCAAGAGGCCCATGTAGATCAGTTCATGAATCTCCAACAAGAGAATATAAGCGTGAGGGAGTATAGCCTCCAATTTAATTCCCTGTCCAAGTATGCTCCTAATGTAGTTTCTACTATAGCAGATAGAGTTCATCGATATATGGATAGATTGGATACATATCTGGTCAAAGACTATACCATTGTTTCCTTGAATAGAGATATAGACATAGCGAGGATGCAAGCTTTTGCACAAAAATTGAAGGATCATAGGTAGAGAAGAAGGACACAAGAGTTGGAAAGGGGGCAGGCTAAGCGGGCTAGATCTACAGGGCAGTTTACACCACCCCAAGGTGAGCTTAAGCCTTGGTTTTCTAATAGACCGCCTAGGCCATCATCCTCCTACTCTGCAGCCAGTGCTCCACCATAACTCCAGGGGCCTAGGCCATCCTCCTCCTAATATAGTTGCTACTATGGCAGACAGTGTTCATCGATATGTGGATAGATTTGATACATCTCTGGTCAGAGACTGTTCCTTTTCTTCTTTGAACAAAGATATGGATATAAGGAGAAAGCAAGCTTTTACACAAAAATTAGAGGATCAGAGGCAAAGAAGAAGGACACAAGAGTTAGAAAGGGCGCAGGCCAAAAGGTCCAGGTCTACAGGGTTGTTTACACCGTCCAAAGGTGAGATTAGACATCGGTTTTCTAATAGACCACATAGGAAATCATCTTCCGATTCTATAGCCAGTGCTCCACCACAATTTTAGGAGACTAGAAGTAATTAGTTTGGTCAACAACGTAAGGGACAAGGTACACGGATAATAGGATATTCGAAAGGCCAGCCAATGACTCCTAGGCAACCTTGTAAATAGTGTGGAAGAAGTCATTTGGGTATATGTCATGTTGGGGCAGATGTTTGTTATTGATGTGGTGCGCTAGGGCATATGATCAAGAATTGCCTGAGGAGGTATATGGGTAATATAGCACAATATACTGGGTCAGTTGTTGTATTATCATTGCCAGTTCCTCCATTAGGTAGGGGTCAACAAACACCTATAGTTCATAGTAGAGGTGTTAGAGGGGCAGCTAGCTCTAGCAGAGTCCAGAATTGCACTTCTGCTCTAGGAGTCGAAAGAATTTAGAAGTTTCACCTGATGTGGTCACAGGTACATTGTCCATCTTTTCACATATTGTATATGTATTAATTGATCCTGGTTTTACACTATCATACATCACTCCACTAGTTTTTGGGAAGTTTAAGAGAACACCCAAATTATTTAACACACCATTTGAAGAGTATATACCAACTGGTAAATCTATTATGGCTAGAAGGGTTTGTTATGACTGTGTAGAAATTGTTTATGACTGTGACTCATTGGCTGACCTTATTGAGCTGGAAATAGTGGAATTTGATGTTATAATAGGTATGGATTAGTTAGCTTCTTGCTATGCCACCGTGGATTGCCGAACTAAGAGAGTGTACTTCCACTTTTTAAATGAGGCAGTTCTTGAATGGGAAGGTAATATTGGGGTGCCAAAGGGTAAGTTTATCTCTTATTTTAAGAAGAAGAAGATAGTATCTAAGATGTATATATGTCATTTAGTTAGAGCGAGGGATATGGAGGCAGAATCGCCAACTCTTCAATCAGTTCCAGTAGTGAATGAATTTGTTGATGTGTTCCCTGAAGAACTTCCAGTATTACCTCCAGAATGAGAAGTAGATTTTGGTATTGACTTACTTCCAGGCACTCAACCTATTTCTATCCCTCCATGTAGAATGGCCCCAGTAGAACTGCGTGAATTGAAAGAGCAGTTAAAAGACTTATTGGAGAAGGGTTTTATAAGACCTAGTGTATCCTCTTGGGGTGCACTAGTGTTATTTGTACGCAAAAAGGATGGTACCTTGAGAATGTGTATCGACTATCGACAATTGAATAGGGTGAAAATTAAGAATAAATATCTCCTCCCCAAGATTAATGATTTATTCAATCAGTTACAGGGTACCAAAATACTTTTCAAAAATTGATTTGAGATTAGGGTATCACCAAGTGAGGGTAAAGGAGGAAGATATACCTAAGACTGCTTTCAGAACATTGTATGGTCACTTTGAATTTCTTGTTATGTCATTCGGGCTCAAATGCACCAGTAGCTTTTATGTATCTAATGAACAAGGTATTTAAGCCATTTTTGGATGTGTTTGTGATACTATTTATAAATGACATTTTGGTATACTCAAGGTTTGAAGAGGACCACGCAAAGCACTTACGACAAGTGTTACAGGTTTGTTCGTGATCGACAGTTGTATACCAAGTTTTCTAAATGTGAATTTGGCTAAAATCAGTGGCATTCTTGGGTCATATTGTATCTAAGGAGGGAATAAGTGTTGATTCACAAAAGATAGAGGTTGTGAGAGATTAGCCAAAACCAACGACACCCACAGAAGTTTGAATCTTCCTAGGTTTGGCTGGTTATTAGAGGTGGTTTGTTGAAGGTTTTTCTTCTATTTTTGCACTCCTAACAAAGTTAACATATAAGGAACCAAGATCCAATGGAATGATTCATGTGAAAGAAGCTTCCAGGAATTGAAAAATAAGCTAACTTCTGCACCCATGCTAGTACTTCTAGAAGGAACTGAGGGGTATGCAATGTAGTGTAATGCTTCAGGAGTTGGCTTAGGGTGTGTACTGATACAGCATGGTAGGGTAATTTCTTATACATATAGACAGCAATGACCACATGATAAAAACTATCCAACACATGATTTTGAGCTTGCAGCGTTTGTGTTTGCTCTGAAAAATATGGCACCACTATTTGTATAGGGTTCATGTTGACATGTATACTGATCATAAGAGTCTGGAATACATTTTTAAGCAGAAGTGCCTTAATTTAAGATTAAGAAGATAGCTAGATCTAATAAAGGATTACGACATTGATATACTTTACCATCTAGGGAAGGCAAATGTGTTAGCCGATGCTCTGAGTTATAAGGAAATCATGAATAATGGTGATCAAGCCGTGGTAAGACAAAAAGTGGCTAAGGATATAGGTCAGCTAGCCAGTTTGGGGGTTTGCCTTCTTGAAACTCCAAAGGAATGGGTTATGGTGTATAACACAGCAGTGTCTTCATTGGTAAAGGAGGTGAAAGAAAAATAGTTCAAAGATCCCATTTTACGATGATTTAAGGAAAAGGTGAGTCGGGGTATGATAAAGGGCTTTGACCTAGCACAAATGGAGTACTTTACTGCCAAAATAAATTATGTGTACCTAATATTAATGGATTAAGAAAGAGGATAATGGAAGACGCCCATCATTCCCGATATTCCATTTATCCAGGATCAACTAAGATGTAGATGACCTGAAGGGAATGTTTTGGTAGGGAGGCATGAAAAAGGATCTTGCAAAATTTATGGCTCAGTGTCCAAATTGCCAACAACTAAATGTAGAACACCAAAACCCAAGAGGTTATTGCAGTGTATAGAACTTCCAACATGGAAGTGGGATATGATTAATATGAATTTTGTTACTGGGTTGCCTCACCCATTTCAAATGTTTGACTCCATATGGGTAATAGTTAACAGGCTCACAAAGTCAGCACACTTCTTACCTGTCAGGACTAATTATATAGCTGAAGAATATGCCAAGCTATACCTCAAAGAGATAGTCAAGCTATATAGAGTCCCAATCTCCAATATATCTGACCGAGGAGCTCAATTCACTGTAAAGTTTTAGAAGTCCTTGCAAAGGAGTTTCAGGACACAAGTAAATTTGAGTATAGCATTCCACTCTCAAATAGACGGTGAAGCAGAACGCACCATTCAGACACTTGAACATATGTTGTGAGCTTGTGCATTAGACTTTAAAGGTAGTTGGGTGGACCTTTTGCCACTTATTGAATTTTCTTATAATAATAGCTACCACTCAAGTATCAAGATGGCAGCTTATGATGCCTTATATGTAAGAAAATGTAGGTCATCAATTAGATGGTTTGAAGTGGGTGAAACTACCTTGCTTAGGCCAGATCTAGTACAATAAGCTATGGAAAAATTTAAGGTAATATAGTAGCGACTAAAAACAACCCAAAGTTGTAACAAATCATATGCGGATGCTAGGAGGAGAGGACTGGAATTCTCAGTAGGGGATTGGGTATTTTTAAAGGTATCTCCAATGAAAGGGGTTATGAGGTTTGGTAAGGAAGAAAAATTGATCCTACATTACATAGGGCAACATAAAATTATTAACAAGTTCAGGGAGATTGCATTTGAACTATAGCTGCCCCAAGAGCTTTCAATGGTTCATCTAGTTTTTCATGTCTCAATGCTTCAAAAATGCATAGGTGCCCATCCCGTATCACTTCTATTGAGGATGTGATAATTACAGAAGATATCTGCTATGAAGGGGTACCTGTTGCTATTCTGTATCATTAAGATAAGAAGCTAAGGAATAAAGAAATAGCTTTAGTGAAAGTACTTCGGAGAAACCAGCAAGCTGAAGAAATAACATGGAAAGCCGAGGATACAATGAAGTCAAAATACCCTTACTTATCTGAATCTAAAGAGCAAGTCCTACATCCAGAATTGGGGGCCTTAATAGATACGTTTGTTTGAACATTTATTGCATTGAACTTAGTTAAACTATGCAATTATGCTAACATTCAAGGACGCATTTTCCTAAGCGGGGAAGATGTAACAACCCACATCTTACATCACTAGTACTATATAAATGAAACATTATATGGTTTGGTCAAATTAAATTTTAAAAGTTCTTGAATCTCGTGTTAGTGGGCTATATGTGTGTCTAACACTTAAGAGGGTTGAGTGCATACATGTTTCGAGTCAGATTGAGGAGATCATGTCCCTAAACAATGTTAGACAATTAAGGTGCTTGTAGGACTTAAGAAGCTAGCAGGTGAGTCACGTACTTGCTTAACTTAACTTTGCTAACTAAACGGAGATGAGGCTCGACGTCGAATTTGTCCAAGTCCGATTTTGTATAAAGTCTGTGTTAATGGTGTAACCTTAGCCTAAGTTTTAGCATCATAAATTTACTATATGTTCAGCTCAAGGAGGATATTAAAAGGGGCCCAAATACATCATAATTTGTTGGATAATTTAGGCCCAAACTAATTAAGAAGAAATCTAAAAAATTGACAGCAAAGGCCCATCAATTTGGAGGCTCTTAAGGCCCAAGAGCAAGAAGCTGCATCACCAACTTAATATATTAAGCCTAAGAAACAAAATTAATTCAGACAAGAAATCTTCTAAAAAGGGGAAAAATACATCACACTAAAGTCATTTCAACTTGGACAAAAAAAATCTACTTTCCTGGTTATTCTTTGCTCTCTTTGAACGTGTGAAAAACAGGTCTTACAACCTTATAAGGGTTCTTAAAGAAGCTCTAAACCTTGACTTTAAAGGTAATTAAATCTACTTATGCACCTAGTGGATCTTTTTTGTCAAAACTAAAGAAACAAGCTAATTATACATGTACTAGAAATTCTGACAGCATGTATCCTAAGGATTGTTGTACATTTTTCTTGTTAAATAAGAGGTTTTTCTCTTCTTCGTTGGCTATTTCATGATATAAGACTTATGTATTTAACAAAGTTTAGTTTTATAGTAATGTAACTAGGCATGTCACCCCTCAACAAGGTGATCAATGTATCCATCCCTCAACATGGTAATTGGGCATGTCATCCCCCACCCCCAACAAGGTGATAAGGTATCCACCTCTCAACATAGTGATTGGGCATGTCAATCCCCAACAAGGTGATTTAGGCATGTCACCCCCTCAACAAGGTGATTGGACATGTCACCCCCCAATAAGATGTGGTGTACTTGCAACACCACAGATACTTTTCATGAATTCAATGTATACAAGCAAGCCCTTAATCATCATAAAGTCACTTGGCTTACAAATCATGTAATAGATCATCAATAACTTGAGAATCCTTGTGTCACGCCCAAAGTCCCATTAGGGTGGACTGGCACCCATTTCTGATAAGTCTCGGGAGAACTAACCTGTATCCATGATCTTTCTATACATAACATAAGAGATTTCTATATTTGACATGCCTTTAAGAATATAAATAGTGATAACAAGCTAAAAGGAAATACATACGGCTAGGCCGTTGGGGCCATGGTGTTTAAAGTATCAGACATTACTATACTTTCATTTAGACATACAAAGCTCTGAAGCAACCTGGAGCTTCGTAAAAGCAGCTGGATATTCAGTACTCCTACTAGGGAGATCTACTAGCACCTATACCTGCAGCATGAAATATAGGTCCCCCATTAGGGACATTAGTACGAGATAATATACTAAATGTGTAAGAAAGGGAATACTGTATATGAAGCAACAACTCAACTGGAACTATGCACTAGTGTAGGATAAGAGACCACCTTTAGTTATACTATGGGATCATGTACTTTATGTTCTTTTTATTACTTTACCTTTACTGTATAATCTGTGACAACATATTATACAAATGACCAGCTGATCAGTGGTAAATCTATATCGGGATTGGGCTTGGCTAGGCTTTTTCTTTAACCCCTTAGGCTACTCCCCGTAATAGGATCGACCCTGGCTAAGTGATTCTTCCACCATTTGGGTTACCACCCATCAGTAATCAATATACTTTACTTTACCTTTCAATTACCTTTGAGATGATTTTTTTGGGTGGTCATAATATTTGAGCTGTAGAACTTTAGATACAACATATGACATGTAAATAATCACAAAAGACAATACCATAATGAAAGGAGTAAGTTACACAAATAATGAAATGCATAGGATGTAGAATAACACATGAACTTTATTTAGTAGAATAAATTCATGTATCGTGGTATCCAAGGACGTATGTAGATTTAAAGATGACTCTGTATTAGGCATATGAACATGTGAAAGAGTTGAGACATGGTTAATAGTTGTGCCGGAGTTGCTAAATGTCTTTATGTAACAAGGAGGGATCTATATTTCATTGTCAAATAATATGAAATCAAGTAGCCTTATATAACTCACTGTACGACCTCACTATTACCTTGACATAATCTTTCCTCCCTCTAAATATTTATCCACAATATAGTAGGTAATAAAACTAGCATTAGTAGCCAATAGATACACTTGGAAGCCCAATCTCATAAAAAAAAACATACAGGCAGCAAGCATATAATTGTAAACCCAAGTGTATTCTTTCAACCTTTCCGCCCCTAATCATATTTTCTAATACAAATTCTCATATACATATCATGTGCAGCCTATTTTAGTGCCATAACAGTCTTACAATAGTCCACAAAGCACAATACATAATAATTCTATGCAACATACAAATAGGTGGCAATAGCAGTCTTAAAACAATCTTATAATAATACCAAAGCAGTCATGAAGGACGTGAGGCAATAGCCTTCCATCCATCAGCCCACAATTTCATGCTAAGAACATAATTGTGATATTCTATAAGAACTCACTTTTGCGTACTGTAAAAGTAGTATAGCAGCCTTTATAAATTATTAAACAACCAATACTCATAGATAATAGTAGCCTACCGTTATAATCAATCCAGCCAAAAAGAGAAAATCTTCCAAATAAACAAGGAAAAATGTATAACAATCTTGGAACACATGTTGTCCAAAATTTTCAGCATATACCTAACCAACATAGTCTCTTATTTTTCATGAAGAAACCTTACTAAATAGAAAACTATAATCACTTACCTTTACCATCAATGGGTAGGGCTTCTTAAAAAGCCCTAAAAGTCTCTTGTGGCTGCTTGTAAAGTTACGAAAGAGTTGAGAGAAAACTTGGAAGACAATCTGACTTTTTTTGTTCAAGTTAGAATGGCTTATGGGAGCTATTTTAAACCCTTTTTAAAGGGGGACTTTGGCCTACCTACTAAGGCATTTCTAAAATTACTATATTAAGTTGATGATACAGCTTCTTTCCCCTTTCACTTGGGCCTTATTGGATTCAAAATTGTTGGGCCTCGACTGCCCATTTTTTCCTTTTCTCCTTAGTTTTGGGCGCAATTAGTCAAGTGGATTGTGATGTACTTAGGCCATTTTAATATCCATATTGGGCTTTAAGTATTGTCCATTTACAATAGTCAAACATGGGATAAAGTTGCACTCCTAAAACTGAGTTTATTCATAATCGAAATTGGACAAATTCGACGTCGGGCCTCGTCTCTATTTAGCTAGCAAATTTAAGCTAAGCAAGTAGGTGACTCACCTGCTAGCTTACTAAGTCCTACAATAACCTCACTTCTCTCACTTCATTTAAATTTGTGATCTCCTCCATTTGACTTAAAACTTATGTGCACTCTACCCTCTTTAGCGTTAGATATACATATCGCCCTCTAATTTGAGATTCAAGCAATTTTAAAAATTAGCGCTAATTTGAAAAGTCATATCATGTTTTATTTGCATAAAACTAGTGTTGGAAGATATGGGATGTTACACCTTGTCAAAATCATGAAATTCAAGAGTCAAATAATATGAGAAAACTCAATGTAAATAAACCTACCAACACATTGTAAAACTCTCATGTAGAATACCTTGAAATCCATCATCAAACTTCATAATAGATCATAGTTTCATATCTCAAAACATGCTTAGTCTCAATAGACAAATCAATTCATAGTATAAGCTTGAAATAGATAGGCATGCATAATCAATCAACATTTCAGAAAACCCCAATATAATTTATAATCAAAATCCATAATAAGAGATACTCATAGATAATATAACTTAAAAATATTTCATTTTCATTGAAAGAAAAGATTGGGCTCCATGGGTGACAGGATCTAATGGATGAACCACATACCTCAAACTTGAGTTTTCTTAACTTGAGCTTGGAGAGAACTTGGGTCTTGAAGATACTCCTTGAGTTCCAAAGTTAAGATTGAAAGCCTTGGAATTTGAATATGATATATGGTTAAGTCTTTGAGAGGTACTTGAGAGGGTCTTAAGTGATATAGATTTGAAAAATAGCTAAGTATCGGTGTTTTCATGCATAAGTGGGTATGTGGCTATGACCTCAATTCCCTTGGCTAATACAAGACAATTAAGGAAAAAGTAACACTAGTTCGCATTTGGTCCGTGATGCGAACACAATGCGAAGGCAGAATTTGTACTACTCCATGCCCTTGGCATGTCAAGCTAGGGCGTGGATAGTCACTGGATAAGAAAAATTAGCAAAAATTAATTTTCACTATGAGTACTCTAAAATTTGAGTTATACATATTTCCCACTCAATTTACACCCTAATCAAGAATATGAAGTCAGATTTTTGATATCACGCATGAATTTTAAGATATATGGAAATTATCATTATGGGCATTTTCAATGCACATGTTTGGGACGTTTCAATATTATATGATGTCATTGTTCAAGTGGATAAATTTATATTCCCCACACACTTTGTGATCCTTCATTGCAAAGTCAATTTCAAAGTCTCAATCATCTTGGGAAGGTCATTCCTAGCCACTAGGTGAGCATTAATGGATATAGAATCAGGCTAACTAAAGTTTTGATTGAATAATGAAGAAGTCGTGTTCAACATTTGTCGGTCGATGAAGAGTCCTAATGACTTGAATATGGAAGTTTGGGCACTTCATGAAGTTTGAGTAACGAAGTTGTCCAAATTCGTGCTGCGATAATAAATCAGGCGCTACTTGGGAGGTAACCCAAGATATTTAATGTAATAGTAGTAGTTTTGTGTTTTTTTTAGCTTTTGGATTAGTAGGTAGTCTAATTTTAGCATTTTGGTTATAATTTTTGGACTCTGGACTGGTAACCATATAGGATAACAATGTGATTTGTGAAGGATATGCAGGTATATGACCAAGTCAGCAATATGGGCCTGATAAGCACTAAGAAACACTTCTACGACCGATTCTATGGGTTGTGGTTCAAGCCACGACCTATACACTAATTTGTAAGACACTTCCAGTGAGTAAAAGTACTATGCACTCCAGTCGATGAACCAACTTTATGCTTGTAGATAAAACTATGAGCCATGAATTGGGCTCGTAGACCCTTTGTAAGTCCTCTAAATATATCCAAGTATTGGGGGCTTCTACAACCAAATTTATGAGCAGTTGTCCATGTAAGGACAATAGACGAGTTCGTGAAGACAATTTCTTGGATTAGAGTTTTGGCATAGTACGAGACCATGCTCTATAGACCATAGAAATTTCTACAGCTTGTAGTTGATGTTTCGTAGGGCCTGGGCCCAATTTTTCATCCGACTTGTTCAACATATAAAAAGAGGGGTAAATCAATTTACCACTCATTTTTGCAAAATTTACCAAAAATACCTTGATCCCTTCTCCTTCCCTACTACTCTAATCACCATCCAGCCATCCTCCATTACTTTGGTGACTTTTCGGCGATACTTCGGCCACCTAGGGTTCCACCCATTTTGGTATCCTCCATCAATTTCTCAACTTAGTAATCTGAATTTGGTATGTTATTCACTCTAAATTTGTTATATTGTCAAAATTGGTATCATTAGGTTAAGATCATTGTTGAGTATGGTATTTCAAAGTTCATGTGCTTAAAATAAGTTTTACCCTTGTATGTGATATATTATGCTTAACCTTGATTGAATAGTTCTTTTGTTAAAATTATGCAAATTCAGAAATTTGTGTTTGGTCTTGTCATGTGTTAATGTTGTTTCTTGAAATCATGTAGTCATATGTTATTGGAATTACATGGAAATCATTGTTCAAAAAAAGGGCATATGATTCACATGTGTGCATAGTGGCATAACTTTTAACTATCAAATGATTGTCGGAATATAGTGTGAATGTTTCAAATGACATTTGATAGGTAGTGTATAATACTTGTATATAGGGCACTAGATAAATTATGAGGATTATATAAGTGCATAAAAGTATTACTTTGGTGCTGAATTTAATTGGTGTGGTCTGTTGATTTTGTTTCAAGACCCGTTTGATGGCCTTAGAAAACCTAATCCACTAGAACTTTCGCAGCATGAGGGTCTTCTATGGCCTATGGAATAATACACAAGCCATAGTTGCCCCTTATAAGAAGTTCCAATCGCCTAGAGTTTCTGAGACTCCATTATATAAGACCTTTTACGGGTCGTAGATTGGGTTACGACTTGTAGACAAGTTCCCTAGAGTAATGCTGGCAAGTGATTAAGTCTAGAACTACATCTATGACTTATTCTATGGCTCATAGAATGTTCTATGAGCCATACCTAGCCTCAGGGTGTAGTTCCAGTAACTAGTTTTACTATACCTTGTCACCTACGAAGGCCTTTTGTGACTCGTACTTTTTTCTATGACCCATAAACAAGACTTCATAGGTTGTTCTATCACCATTTCTAATAAATTCTTGCTTTTCATTTTTGTACTTGTGGGCCTAATCAAGATGTTAAATATGTTCATTTCAGGTACCATGGAAATTAAACCAAAGAAGAGTAAGATACAAGCCATGCAGCGACAGTTGAGAGATGAGCCCTCGGACGCCCAGGGCTGCTGTAAGGCTAGTGGATCTCTAGAGGACCTTAGTGTCCAGCCTGATATAGACACCAAGCGGCCATAGACATGGGTTGTTGTAAATAGTCAGGGCAATCACAAACACAGGTTATCCTAGTCTGCCCTCCCAGTGTAATGAGGAAGGTAGAAAGGACAGCACCTCTATATAGATGACATCCTTTAGAGAGGGATCCTAGTCTGAATCTGGAGAGGAGTCTGAGTCTGAGTCATTGTCAGCACCCTGGGCATCACCTTCACCTTTGGATCCATTATCTAACTGGTGGTGTATACAGGGCATGTAATGGATCTACTAGGATGATGTATAGTAGGATAAATAGGGTCGACCAATCCATTCTGAATTCAAAGAGCCCCGAATCATTACAATAGGACTAGATAATGTCCTCGTAGACATTGCTCGATACAAATTTTAGTGGTTGGCAGCACCATTGGGGAAGTACTCCCGATGATGGTTTGAGAGTTCTTAGCATCCTATGTCATCATTATCCTAGAGTCAGTCTCTAAGGGGAAGCAACCCCTCACTCAAGCCTGATTGACATATACGAGGGTGAGAGGAGTATAGGTCAACATATCTAAGGCCCCCAGGACCATAGCTGAGTTCGACCACAGACTAGGAAGACTTAAACAAGGTCCTAATGAGAGATTTGGCCTGCAAGACGGCATTGAGGAGATGGGTAGCTGACCCTATTACTGACAAGGGCCAGGACTCTGAGTGGTTATCTATCTTAGACCCCGTAATTAATTCGCTCAAAGTAAATCATTCAATTGGAAAAAAGTTATGGCGAACATGGCATAAGTTTACTTTCATAAGGGCGCGGTGCTTAATTACAATTGGAGCGTATATTTTTAAGTTGGAGTCGGGAGTCCTCAATTGGATTAAAATAGAAACGTTTGGGGATCTAATTGAACAATGGGCTAACTAGGAGCCCTTAGGGGCAATTTTTAAGAAAATGGGTTCTATAAATACCCCTCT
>JAOTQJ010071222.1:0-13152 GCA_025642045.1 Solanum sejunctum | reverse complement strand
ACAAGTCTAGTTTAGCATTTAAATTATTTATTCAATTTTTCCATAAACAACCATTCTTGACAATTGCTATAAAAAAAAAACACTTCAAATATAACAACTTGGATTGTTACCAATTTTGATTAAATCATTTGTGTTTGATGTCCTGGTCCTTAAATTAGGACTACTATATTACTTATTTTGACCAGGTACACTTGCGTGCGCTGGGAGGCAACACCTGCTTGTGCAGTCCTACAAAAATTCAAATATCTCTCTCTATTCTAAAGTTGTATATGTTGAAAACTAGACTCGTAGACCTTCAATTTTAAAGGTCATGAGATCTCTAACTCCTTTTATACTAGGAGAAAAGTATTGAAACATTTGACACAAAATTTCAATAAATTCCTTAACAACATTTACTATAACTTTTGTCAACTTTTACGTTGTAACTTCCTTGACTTCCACATTTAACATACAGATTTTTTGTAATTAAAATAACTCATGAAACATCCTTTCTACTATGTTAAGGCAACTTAGTCATACTTCAAAAGTATAAATTAATTTCACTGCTCAAATGGGTGGGGTGTTACACGGCCATTTCTTTAAATCGACTTGTTTAAGGACATCCTTCACCTATAATTTTAGTCTAATTCTTTGATATCACCTTCCCTTTGAAACCTTGTTCTCCCAATGTGATACACCAAGTTATATACACCTCATACACTCATGTCACGCTATGTATATTATACGAAAGAAATCTAAGGTTTCAAAAAACCTAATTGAAAATTTTTAATATTAAAACATACCTAAAATAAATATTGTACGCATTGTGGGTTATGTCTTTTCTAATTGAATCTTCCAGAAGCAAAAATAAATAAATAATTTTAAAAATCTTCTAAATGCTATTTTTAGCTAGCACACACACTTTAAAAAAAAACAAAAAAGGTAAAGACACGTTTCATGTCCCTTGGCACTGCAGGAGGTCTTAAATAAGAAATGTTATAATTGAAGTGTTAAATTGACAAAAGTTGAATAACATTTAAGGGATGTGAGATCTTAGAAAGAATCAGAGAGAAATCATAATCTATTTGTTGAAAAATGAATTTTATGCTGCAAATTATTTATGGTACATGAATTTATCAAATTCATATATTAGAAAATTACTAAGACGTATGTATGCTTTTGTTTGTTGACTATAAAATAGGAAAAGTCATAAATTAAATTATGATTAGAAGGATTATTATAAATGCCTACCCAATTTACTACTTTTTTGTATTTAAATTATGTTGATAAAAATATATGTTTTCTGTTATAAATGATGAATACAGACAAGAAATATAGAGAGTAGAATGTCAAAATTATTTGAGTGTCCTCTTCTACCTGATTTTCCAACACTATTCGAGATGACTCAGTTTCAGGTTGGAGATGACTAGGCAATTGAAAGGTCTATTAACACCTGGACACATAAAAATGAATGATTAACAATGACAGATTTGTTTAGCAACCAATAATTCAGTAGAAAATACATGACAAGTCATCATGTCGTTTTGTATTTGAGTGTTCAATCATTTGATTCACTTTGTCCGTAATTCTTTTATTTTAACCTAAATAATTCAGTTGACCATTGTCAACCAGGCAAATCCCATTACGACACCTATTAATATAGGGATAGGTGATTCTGAGGTAATATGTTAAATTTTGTATAAATAATATTCTATTTGATACTAGTATTTATATATAAAATTAAAATTAAAATGGTTTTTTATTTGCAATTTAGATATCCACTTGTATAAGTTGTAGAAGAATTTATATATTATTTTACGTAGAATAGAAGATAAAATAACTAATACAAGAATACTTTAATCCTCCATAAAAGAATGCACAGATTCAAATAATAATTAATCTCTATATTATTGTATTAAAAACATGATTATGGTGTGATTAGACTAATTCAAACTTCAATATTTATGTGGTGGTGGCTTTTTCTCGGGAAAAGCTTTATTGGCTAAAATTATGGACTATTTATGGCCAATGCTTTCCAAAAAAAAGGGATGACGAACATAACGACGTATAGAAATGATTTTGGCCTATTATACCCAAATTATCCCTATCGATCATTTCGTTTGAATTATTTCCATTTGTTAAATTATGAAAGAAATGAAAATTACCTTATTAATTGGATCATCACATTATATTGTCTTTTATCATATTCATACGCTATGCTTGACTTCTTGTATTATTTAAATAAATTGATAGGACCTAAGTTGTATTTAAATCAATTGTGCATTTGAATGTGAAAAAATGTATATTGTCATCAATCAAACATCTATTGATTTTTTTATATACCAAAATTAATTTTGTAAAAAAGAAAAGAAAGGATCAATGGGTCCATCAGTTATTCATTCTCTTCTGTAGTCACACCATCTTTGATTTGGTTCACCGAATATTATGTAGGGAGTAACTAACAATAGGGTAGGAATTCTTTTATATTCTCAATTTTCAATTGATTTCTCTTACTTTTTCTTTACGTCTATTTCAAAAAAATACTTTTTTGTTATATTTTTTTGTGACACTTTGATATCAACTTTTCACATGGTATATATAAGATTATAAAATTAAGAATTATCTTAGTTCTCTAATTGTCATTTTATACTTTTCGAAAGTCAACTTGATTGATTTACAAAATTGAATTAGATTAATTAATTTAATATTTAAAATAAAAATTTAAATATTCAAAACCTATAAGAAAAATATTATTGGTTGTAACTTTTTCATATCAATATAATTGAAGAACACATCTTAAAATATTAGTCAAAGTTTATATAGTTTGACTCTAAAAAAGAAAATTGCGACAACTAAAATGGGACGAAGAGAATGTATTGCATATATCTTTAGTTTAAAAGCACAATATAATTCAAAAGTTTTCTTCATATTCTTAAATTTCGTGTGAAGTCAAAATCAGACAAATAAATATAATAAATAATTATTCATTTCTTTTGGTTATCATAGTTTTCCTTTTTAGAGTCAATAGATATGAACTTTTATTAGCAATTTAAGATGTATTGTTTCATCAAATTAATATGAAAAAATTACAATTTTTAGTACTTTTCATATAACTTTTGAATATTTTTTTAAATTTTAAATTATTAAATTAATATAATATAATTTAACTTAAAAATCAGTTAAATGAATTCTCAAAAATCGTAACGTAACAACTTAAAAAATCGAAAAGAATAGCATTTAAGAACTGATGTACCTTGAGTTCTAATACATGGATTATTACGTAATGACTATCATCTTTAAAATTTTAAAGAAGGAAGAAAGCAGAGAAGTTTACTGCTGTTATTCATATTTTGGTACTCACCTAGTATAGTTTTTTCCTGCACCTTATTTTGTATAAGATAATATATTAATTTTTATATAACTTATGTAAATATTGGTGATACAAAATTGAATATCATAAACCAAAAGAATAGTAAAATATATTATGTTGGATTTTAGTAATAAGTGCGAATTGAGAAATGAAGATTGAAAAGAAATAAAGGTTGAAAGAATAAGGGAAAGATGGGGGTAATCAAGTAAAGAGAAATGAATAGTCATTCTCCCTTATCTAAAAAAATAGAGGAAAAGTATTGTCTTTATATTGGGAAACACTCAATGTAACTCTTAAGAGTCAAGTAAAGGGGACCCTCTCGCGCTATCATCGTCGTCGTTCGCTCGGCTACAGCTACGGCTATGACTACGGCTTCGGTAAATGATGTGATTGATTGATAAATTTTTTCTTTTTTTGATGGTTTTTGATTAATTAATTAATTTATAAATTATTTATTAATTAAATTAATTTATGAATTATTTAATTAGGTTAATATGCGAAATTAGTTAGTTTAACAAACTTTTAATTTTTACACGTAAATTTCCTCTGAACAGACATGATCGTCCCCAAAAGATATCAAACTTGTTTTGAACAGATGAGGCTCTTCTGAACAGGTGAATTTACATCTGGTGTTCCCTATAAATAGAGACCTTTCTGCATTTTTTCAAACATAAAAAAATCTTCTTCTTCTCTGCAAATCTTTTTACAAATAAAAAGGTGAGTCTGCATGTGATCTGTTATTGACTTTAGAGTTCGTCGAAGTTACAAAAGTTTGAGGTATCGCCAAATCTGTAATAATTAATCTGTTTTATTCTGGGAGAATATAATCCATAACCTCAGGTATAATGAGTAGACTAAATTCCTTAAGGATACACATTCTATTTTATGGACTCAAATTATTTATATTTCATTTAATTTTTCTTTGTTTACTACTTCTGTTGTTGTTTAAATACAAAGGGGTTAACCTATTATCCACAAAAAAAAAAAAAATCAAATTAACTATATATGCAAAGAACTAAATATTATAAAGTTGAGAATTAAATTAATATTGTAAACTTTTATTTATATAGTAAAACTATATTATTATAATATTAACAACAACAACAACATACCCAGTAATATCCCACAAGTGGGGTCTGGAGAGGGGAGATTGTAAGTATAGTATAGTAAGTATAGTATTTTAGCTTATTTTGTTCTTGCTTAATATTTTTGTTACAAGAAAAAATGGGTATTTATACATGTATAACCAAGTATATTGAATGAATATTTTATTACTATGTATATACTTGGGGACCAAACATATTAGTAACACATAGTAAGATATGTGTGTGTATGTATTATATCATACACACAATGTATATTGTGTGTACATGTATGTTATCACAAAACACAAAATATACTGTAAGTACACTTATGTTATAACATAGAATATATTTATGTGGACATTCATTTATAACACTTTCCCTTGGATGTCCATGTAATAGTACGTTTTATTTGTTGCCTCATTAAATATCTTACCAGAGAAATTCAATGGGATAAAAACTTGGTTAAGAAGAAAAGAGCGCAACACATATTTACTCTCCCTGGTGAAAACATTACTTAATATATCAAAGATGACACATTCTGATCTTGCATGTCAACTTCTCAAAGGTTGATATGGTCAATGCCTTGGTGAACGTTTTCGCTAAATTCTCACTAAAAAGAATTTGTTGAACATCTATTTCGCTGTTCGTTTGAAGATCATGAGCGAAAAAGAATTTTGGTGAAATATGTTTTGTTTTATCTCCTTTGATATGTCCTCCTTTTAGTTGAGTTATACGTACAATAGTGTCTTATTATAATGTTTTTGGAATATCTCTTTTCAAAAAGAGGTTGCATATTCTTTAGATGTGTTGAATTATTGATCTTAATCAAACATATTCTCGACTAGCTCCATGAATGAATATTATTTCTATATGATTTGAAGAAGTAGTAACTATAGTTTGTTTATTGAACGCCATTATAGTTGTTCCTCCATATGTAAATACATAACCTGTCTGAGATCGTGCTCTATGTGGGTTAGACAGATTGTCACAATATGAAATCTGGATGTGATAACACTCACCTAACGCACCAAGACGAGTAAGCCTAAATCCAAACAACTCAACAATAACAACATAAGTAAAAGATAACAGTCTAATAATATACATAAACAGAAAAAAACACACTAAAACCACCCCAGAACTAGTGTTATATGTACAAGCCTCTAAATATGGAATACTCAAGTGAAATATAAGTTATAATGTTTAGTCCTCAAATAAGAACATAAAATGGAGTCCTCAAGGCCTGCTGAAGGCATAAACAACTACCTCGCAAGAAATTCGGAAGCTCAATCCAATAAAAAAGAAGTCTAGCAGGATGAACCAAGCTCATAACCTACAAAATATAGCAAGGGGTGAGCACCAAACAATAAGGTACTAAGAAAATGGAACTAACCTATAGTAAAGCAATGAAGAACAGAAGTATCTCCTTAAATCCAAATCACAAATTGTCGAATTACAACCCTATACTAAGAAAAGTCCTAACACAATATAATATACAAATCACCATACTATAAATATACTCATCATATAACATTATCACGACCCGTACCTAGGGCCTAGGTGTGACATGGTGAGTGAAAAACCGAGAGTACCCAAGAAAGTCTTTGTAGCATCCATTTTCACATCATAAGTTCGGAAGCGTATGAGAATAGTAACAACATAGTTCTAAAGGATGAGAAAGTAGGACTCACACTATGAGGATGTCATAAAGATAGGGATTAACATGGATTCATACAACACATAGCATATAAGAACTAAGGGGCGGGTAAGTATGACTCACTCTATGGGGGCAATACGGGACTTTGGATTTTCTATAGTATAACATGAATCCATAATATAAGCTCATAATTGACATAATGGCATAACCATATACAAAAAATAATCCTCTAAATACATCACTTAGTACATAAACATAAAAAGGTTTACAAGATGTCCAACAATGCCTCTATTCATAAGATAGGACGGGGGCTAAGACATAACCCGGACTCACCCTCAAAATAAGTAAAATATGTAAAACATCATAGGTAGAGGATATGGTGGTATGTCCTTGGAAGATAGGACTCACCACAACAAGCAAAACTGGAGATCCAAGCTAAACGTCGTACGATAGATAAACATAGTCCTCGATCCCTACATGGTGGATCATATAGGCAAAAGTATGCGTTAGTACATTTCAATGTACTAAGTATAAGGGATGCTATGCATATGACTTATCAACCTACAATCAATGTTAGATGACAAGGGCACATAATATAGAAAGAATCACATGACAAGAAAGTAGTATATCAATATATCATGATGAGCATGATGCATGAATGAAAAAATAGTTCATATATATTGAGGATGGGACCGTAACCGACATGAGACCAAGTGAGCTACACCTTGGAACCCTGTTGTCTCCTCCACAATGATAAGAAGTGACCTACTTGCCAAAAATAGATTCTTAACATACTTTCTCCCTTGGGGCATAAACATAATCCTATATTAGGCACATAGTTCAAAGAAAGGAGTGTGGACCCTAAGGGATAGTCCATGCCGACATTCAATCCATCGGTGCTAGGTCGTCATCTCACTAAAATACATACATATATATTCTTGTAAAAGAGACATAAGACTTTCAAATCATTATATGCATTCTTAGGCTTAAAGGCCAAATCATCTTCTTTATAATCATGCATAATAGGCTAAAAGTCAAAACATTCTTCATGACATCCTTTTTGTGCATAGGGATAGCTCCTAAGAGCACCTTCTAGCGAGATGAGTATGGACTCTTGGGAATAGACCACTCCGACTCAAACCTCAGTCGATGCTCTTATAAACATAGTGGTATAAATACCCATAATTTTCTCAATGAGCAACAATCTTAGACATATATGTGATCACATTTTTGTCATAATCAATATCGTATCAAAATCATGTCATAAAATATAATCGGGCTAAACCCGCTTCATACATTTCATAAAATCTCATATACATGAATGTAGATGCCATAAATGTGATGAGAAAGGCATAGGTAACATAGATTCAAACTTAATTCAACAATTATGAGATCCAATTAAAATCATAAATAAAATTTACATTTAAAACATAATATGGAATACCCATGCATAAATAAGTTTAAAGGGACATGCATATTCATAACTTCATAAATGCAATGTGAACCCTCATAATATTGCTTCTATCAACTTAAAATCAGTAGATAAATATAACCCAAACACTACTTCAATTTAAGAAATCATAATATTTAAAACCTCAATTTAAAGTAAGCTAAAAATTCATGAAAGTTACTTGAAAATAGTTTGGGACTCCTTGATTGAAAGGAATCAAGGATCAAACCCTTATACCTTGACCGATGAAGAACTTTTTGAAGAGAAATTTGAAGGAGGAAAAACTTTTCTTAAATTCCCAAGTCTTCAATCCACAAGAGTTTCTTGAGAGAGGTTTAGGAGTGTTTCTAAATGTGATGATTGAATTTGAATATTTTGAATAAGGTTTATGTCATTAGGAAGTCTTTAGGAAGCATAGGAAGTCACAAAAGACCATTAGAATAAATCATATTTATGAAAATGCCATTAATAAAATGAGTTGAAGAATTGCACGTCACCGCTTCAAGAGAGGGTTCACGACCCCTGTGGCATTACACGGTCCATGTACTTGCTCGTAAACCTTCACTTAGTAAAATTTTCATTGGACAAAGGATAACCCATACTTAAATTTTTTTTACAATAAGTCATCTATACGAGGGTCTTCGTGGGCCATGTGAGGCTACACGGTTTGTGTGATTGCCCGTGAGACCATCCTTAGAAATTTTCAGAAAAAATAATCTAAGTGAGGTTACACTAGAGGTCTCACTGACCGTGTGAAGTCACACGGTCAGTATAGGTGTCCGTGAGACCACATTTAGAAAAAATTTAGCAAATTTCTTCAAGACAAGGATGCTTCTAATGAAGGTCATACGGACCGAGTGAAGCTTCACAACCCGTACAAGCGTCCATATGAAGGTACTAAGTTACAAGACATGATTTCATATTTAAAATATAATTTTGGGAATAAATTTCATTATACTCCACCCCCACAGTTCATGGGATGTCACGCGGCCCGTACGGGTCCCCGTGTGGCTTGCCTTAGAAAAGTGGAGGCAACACAACATAGGAGGGCTTTAGAAAAATGGACATAATTTTTTTATTCGAACTCTAAATAAGGTAAAATAGGATGTGTTGGAAAGCTAAACTCAAAGAGCTTCAATTTGATAGGTCATGGTCCACCGAGTTCGTTGTGCTCTAGGAGATATAACCATTTAAAGTTGACCCTTCTATCGATTCTTGGGAGAAGCTTAGCCAATGAAATTTCTTTGAACTTGGCTTGATGTAGGGAACCTATGATGACCCTAAAACATATAAATAAGCTTGTATCGAAGGCTTGAAGGAGAACTTAGTTTGAGTTTGAAGGTTCTATTCCAATCTCAGAACTTGCGAGGTATTACACCGGGTTATTACAAGCATAATATCTCAATACACAAGTATATAAATAGATCCAACACTTACATCAAGATTAGATATATATATAATAAGTACACAATATCATAAATAATATACAGTTATATCAATTAACATGATATGAAATGAAGTGGATGTCATAAGATGTATATAATGCAATGCAATATCAAATATTTGTGATGCATATTTATTCTAGAATACATATTCGCTTATCAAAAGATTGACTCAGATGGAACCCATAGAATGCATGGACCATGTATCTGTTATCATAGCCGATAATGTCCTCGGCTCATATCTCTTATTCGAGAATGACCTTGGACTGTCCGAAAACAACCTTGGATCGTTGGCATATTACCTCGGCTCGACCGGTAAAGATCTCGGTCACCAATCCACTTGTTACCTTAATCACATCTCGGTCGTAGCCGACAAAAGTATCAATGCACAAATAATAATAGATGCAAAGTGCATAATCACAATTAATCATAATATCAACATCGTAGTGATTTCAATGTCTCAATACCATTATTATCTCAATATCCTCATTGTCTCAAAATAATTAATGTCTCAATATCATTAGTATCTCAACATCATCAATATCTCATTGTCATCACAGTCTCAATATATCAATCATATCATAATATAAGCAATATCTCGCTATCAAAATCAAATGATTCATAAGATCACATAGATTACGAATTTATAATTAATTTACAACTGAACATATTGCCACATGAAAAGGTATTCAATATGAAAAGCTATCATTAGGCCTACAATGATACAATTCTACCTCCAAAGTATTGAATTACACACATATAGGTGCATACAAGGTTCATTTATACTTAACCAAAAGTTAGAAGTCCACTTGCCTCAAATAAAATCTTGAATCAAGTTGAAATCGTCTCTTTCCCCCTCTTATGGTACTCCAAATCACCATAATCTATTCAAATATGACATCACAATCATCTAACAAATCTAATGACACTAAAATTAACTAACTCAGAGAGAATGGGCAAAATTATCAAAAATTTCATGCCAAGAAACATAGCCGAAAATTGAAACTTTATGTATGAAAACGTTCCTTATGTAATAAGAAATTCAACGGTAAAAATGATTTTAAAATGAAACTAAGATTAGGGAGAAATCAACGATTAAAGTTTAGGAAACTAATCCCGAGAATCTCCAAATTCCACTATTAAATCCTCAAATTTAGAAGCTAAAACACAAATTAGTCAATGAAAATAGTTAAAATAGGTTAAAAAATAGTTACTCAATCAATTTGCCTTCAAAGCCTTTAAAATCCTCTCTTAGAATGAAGCTTAAAATGCCACAAATGGTGGAAAAGGTTTAAATCACATTTTAAAAGTAGCTCAATGTTCAAGCAACATTTATTCTCCGAGAACACGGAGTTCAGAGGATAGCAAGCCTCTATGAATGCTAAGGTCTAATCTCTTCGAACTCCGTGAAAGCGGATGTTGAGGTGCGAACACGGAGCACTTATGCTACATGCACCAGAAAGAACAAAATCAACACAACAACATAACAATAGAAATTGGACCCTCGAGAATTTGTTTGGAATCTCATGAACACAAATCAAATATAGAACCCTACCAGCAATGACAATCTGGACTTGATGGAACCATCAGAATTCGAATCCAAAATCTCCGTGGCCCCGAACCCGAGAAAGGCCATTTAAACTAGTTTCGGATTTAAAACTTAAAGTATTCTCAGAACCTCTAAAAATTACAACAAAGGTATTTTTAGAGTTAGTTTCATCACTCAGAACTACTGGAACTTACAAAATTCTGATACGAGTTTCCAAACCACAGTCAAAACCTATGATCCAAACTTAACTAAAAATGCATCTTTGGGTCTAAAATCTCCATTCTAACTCCAAATTCAGTTCTACAAGTTGTCCTAGACTAAATTCAATATTCAGAAACTTATGGAATTAACAAAATTGAATTCTGACATTCGAAAGTCATAATGACTACAAAACTCAAAATTTTTCAACTTTAAACTTTAAGCCTTTTAAAACTCTTTCTTTTTCAAGACTCCAACTTTTAGAAGGTTTTCAAAATTTAACTTTTAGATGTATCCAAAAATGCTCCAAGACAACTTTAGAAAAAGAAAAAATTATAATTTGATCGAAAATACTAGAAATGGCCTTTGAGGTCATTGCTTTATCCACTACTAAAAACAATGTTTGTCCTCGAACATAAGATAAGGAACATACTTGAAGGCTAAAACAACTGAGAGTATTAGGCATGCACATCCGACTCTATCTCCCATGTAGCCTCACTCGGGCTATGACTCCACTCGACTTTTACTGAAGTTATCTCCTTAGTCCTCAACCTTCTCGCCTACCTGTCCAAAATGGCTATCGGTTGTTCCTTATTAGTCAAATCAGGACTCAACTCAATTGAATTCATAGAAATCACATGAGACTTGTCGAGAATATAACAACCCAACCTCAAAATATGAAATACAGGATGAAATATATCCCTATCCCTTTTTAGTCTAAACTATGTCATTTTAAAATTATTTTACTTCTTAATCAATAACCCATGATCTTATTCTATTATTCACACTTAGAAAATTTTAAGAACTTATGTGAAGGAGAAGAAACTAGTGTTCCAGGCATTCATCAGTGTCTCTTAGTTTTGAGTTCCATCTTCGTGTTCTGAGGTATGTAAGAGGCCATCTAAAACTCTATTTTTGTGCTTATTCTATGTTACTTAGCAAGAAATCTAGGCAAGTGCAAGTCAGTTTCATTCCCATGAAGTTTGTTGAGAAATGCTAAAGTTTTACCATGAAATTCTTATTTATAATTAATATTTTAACTCTAAAAATTTCATTGTTGAGCATGTTTCTTTAAACTCATAAAGTATTATTATAGTTACAAAAACCCTAATTGAGTTGAGAACTATTCTCCTATCATGTTTTACTTGCATTGAATAATGATTAGTTTACTATAATTATTTGCCAAAGTTTAAATGCATTTTGAGTTAAAGGATTTTCGTGAAACTGAGTTAAGAGAAATTAGTTGAGAAACCTAAAGTTGAGCTAAGTCTTGGAAAATTAAAGATACATCTTTGAATGATAATATTTTTATAGTTATGAGCATATAAATAATATTTTGGGAATAGTATCGAACACCAATATGAATAAGAGTAATAATAACTCGAATGCATAAACTACATAACCAGATAGGATAGAATAGTACGAATATTGTCTAACTCCTATATGCCACTGAGATGGTGCAGTTTAGATGGATCCATAAGTACTTAGTCCCTTACCTTGGCAAAGTATGGGATGAGTCTGCAATGTGAGCAAGATGTTGTATTATCATGAGACTCATAGTGATGGTTGTGGTTAGAGAAACTTTCCAAGTTAAAGTATATTATTTTCTAGCATGTTAAGTTATATTGTTTATACATTCAGCATACTTTGTTACTTAATTAAGACATTACTATTTTGAATTAATAATTAAGTTATATTTGAGTACGACGCTTTACCATGAATTTTTCTTGTTTTTTTGACCATCTTATATGTCAGTATATTCTATGTCCTAATATCCTTTGGACCTATATCTTTTCATGATACAAACATAGGTGATCGAGTTCCTCATCAGATACATTGTTGAGGTTTAACATTCCAATTAGCTATTGGCGAGACCTTTTTCTAGCCAGAGTTTGATATTTTTTATTTCTATTTCAATACTTTATTTTAATTATGGTTACTGTAGGCTTGTCACAATAACTGATTCAAAGACATTACTTTAGAAGTTGCATAGATCAGATGACTATTACTTTAGTCCTTTCCTTCAGTTGATGTTGATATATTTTGATTTCTTATGTATTGGTGTGATTAATTACCTTACATGTCATGTTAATTCTAGCCTGTCAGTGTTATTTAAGTCTTCTGTTAAGTAATGTTGTCAGTCCAAATAATTCATTTGAAATCGAAAATAATTTTTAAATGTCGACGATCGACGTCTAGAGTATAGACTTGGAGCATGGTATATGTTGACACCCAATTTTTACCCTCCACGGTGTCAAATTAATCACCGAGTTTTTATTTTATTTTTAACGATTTTTGAACCCTTACTTTCAAAAAACAAATTAATTACGGGCGCGTGGCCCTCACGCGCCCGATATATCTCCCTTTCCCCAACCCTTCTTCTCCATTTTCCAATTCCCTTTTCAAAGAAAACCAGTAAAAAACC
>JAOTQJ010071201.1:0-13153 GCA_025642045.1 Solanum sejunctum | reverse complement strand
TGTAGAACCCGCAAGTTGTTAAAAATGTGAAATAGTTGAGTATGTTAAAAGAATGTATATTATTGGAGGGCGCAAATACTCGTAACTTTTGGTGAAAAAGCCTAAATGGGACCTATGTTCATTACTTGCCACAATTTTGCTAAGCTATCTCCATCCATAACTTTTGAGTTTTTAAAAATCTATGAATAGTGTTCGTTTGACCAAAAGTTAAATAGTTGGAAAGCTATGGATTCTATTGTTCCGAAATTAAATTTAAAAATTGTTTTGAAGTCCGTTTAGTGATGTGTATGATGAGAAATTCAGCAAGTTCCTTGAAATCACTTTTATGTGTGAAGTTGATCAATTTTAACAAATTACATAAACGAATAATTTCTTGATTTCAAGAAAATGAATATTGGGCATATTACTAAGTTTTTTGAACTAGTTTTTATGCATGTGATTCTCATGACTCTATTCATGCCATTTTGGGTTTCGCTCACTGATTCCTGGGCTGGTTGATATCGTGTGTACGTATAACTATATGTATGTATGTATATATATAGTCTGAAGTAGGTTGGATACAGCGGGTCGGTTTGCCCATGGGCCGGCTTTGCTTAGTTTGGAGGCATAAGGAGCTGGGTTTGGGATATGTTGGCATCATGATGTGTGGGTTCTTGGCCCCTTTGCCCCTGCCCACATGAGCACGTGGCCCCTTCACCGCGTCTCACTTATATAACGGGCATGATGACCTTTACACATTATGATACGTGAGTGCCTGGCCCTTTCGCCTCAGCTCACCTATACTATGACGTGAGTGCGTGGCCCCTTCGCCTCTGCTTACCTATGTTAGAGTTGGGATTGGTGTAGGAGATTTCGAAGATTTGAAACTTCTGGTGTTATGTTGTGGTATGGCGCGAGTTTGGAGGTCGCCATCGTTCCTCTCTGATATGCATTATTTTGATATTTTAAATAAAGAAATATTTTGATGTTTACATACAGGTTTGACTTATATATTTTATTCAGATTATTACTCTCACTTATGTTTCGTGCTTTCCGCTTTACATATTTGGTACGTTTTCCATTCCAACCCCCTTCCTTCGGAGGGGGGGGCTGTGTTCATGCCCGCAGGTACCGATGTAAAGGTTAGAGAGCCATCTTCCTAGGATCTCTGTCTACCGTTGACGTGCTCCCTTTGTATCAGGAGCAGATCTTTTGGTATATACATGTACAAATATTTTCTGTATTTTGCATTTGTGTATATTCAAGGGTATGACGGGGCCCTGTCCCATCTATGATTTGGTTCGTATGTTTAGAGGTCTGTGGATATATGTGGGTGTGGGAATTGTGTTTGGTATGACTTCATATATATGATCCATTTGTTGGGCGGTTCTACCGCAGCGGTGACCTTGTCAGCCTGCATATATATATATATTGATATTTGCTGTTGCCTGGGTTCGCTGGTGTGGTTAGTCAATAAAACAAAGGAAACTCTGCCAAAATTTTGATAAATTTCTTAGCTATTATAAATGGAAATCCGTTTTAGTGTTTGTCTGGGGGCCCAATTGGCATTAATCACGATCCTTGGGTTGGGTCATGACACATACATTGTGAACAAGAAACTCACAAATCATGCTTCGTGTCTCAAATTACCCTCACTTATCAGAACAACTATTGCCAAACACCTAAACATGCATGGTTACCATTTAACTACTAATAAAAAATTTTGGTGGATATCAATTTTCAAAATAAAACATAAAACATGGTATATGCCATAGGTATTAGTATTATATGCAACAAATATTATCTAAACATCCTAATAGTATTGGTTAATCAAGAATTAAATATCCATGAGAAAGAAAAAGACAGACAAGAAAACCTTGGGATCATATTGTAGGGTAGTTATGGATATAAGCTACTCTGACTTCACCAAGGCCCATAACTATCTAAACCTCATCGAAAAAGTTGTGCATTATCCTCAATGCACAACATCAAGTAAAAATATACTACTAAAAGTTAAAAAACATACCTCAATGCTTAAGTGTCGGTCTATGGCTGCGTCTTGTCATCTCCCATCTGCGGGGTAATATGCTCAACTGTTGAACTTTATCCGGAGGGTCCAATACCCCTCGCCCTATCACACTCCTTGGCTAGCCTCATCTTTTCCTCTAGGCTTAATGTCCTTAAGGGTATCCTGAGATCATCCTCCTCCTACTCATCATCCTCATCATTCTCGAGGCACTTTCCACGTACATTCCTCTGAATAGGTTTCTCGTCTATACAAGGGTGCTTCCCGGGAGAAATCTATGGAGTGCTTACCTTTGGTGCAGGAGTAGTTATAGTAGGACCCCTGTCAACATTGACTGCCTTGAGTTGCTAGGGTCTCACATCTGTAATAGAAATAACAAGAGTTGTGGGGGCAGTCATCAAATCCTCAGGAGGTGGCTCCGAGATAAACATCGGTGGTGGTGGTGGTGCTCATCTGGTGGGTTCCATTGGCCTTTATCAGGCCAACCTCCATGGTATGTTAGGCATAAACTAACTGATCTTGCTAATGAATTATCTCCACTTATGATTCTAAAAAGAGTCTATAGACTAAAACTACGATGGGGATGGACGTGGCCTTCTTGAGTGCTGGCTCATGAATCTGCTCTGCAATAAGTAAGTCCCAATCGATGTTTTAGCCAGCTAAGATGCTGGCAACTAATATTGCTCGCTTCAGTTTTAAAGTATTATCCTCTATATTAGTTTAGATATGAGATCTAACATTCACCCACAAAACTTTGACAAGTAAAATCAGTGAACCCCTTGATAATAGGCTCCATGTGTGTGGTGACCTAAGCAAGCTTTGGACCTTGCTATACAATGTGATCGGCTACACATCTTAATAACTCGGTCCTTTATACTAGATCTTTTGTAATCAATGCCGTGATAGTGTGCCCCAATCTATTATCAAACTCAGCTATCAATGTTGAGGCTTGGTACTTGGGACCAAAAAGTAAATGGTGGATCTTCTACTCTAAAATATTGACCAATCGTATTCTTACTCGCATCTCTGTCAATCTTTACGATGTGAGAGGTCTCTTCCTCCTGAGAAAATCTTAAAGAATCATGGATACATAGAATGCATAAAACTCCCATACTAGAATCGAGGCATATCATCCAAGCCTCTCCATCAACCACGTGAGCCCATATTACATTATCATATCCTTTAGACCTACGACGTGGCTCAATCCATCATCAATAACTCGAGGCTCCTAATATATCTAGCAGTTGGGTTTGCCCCAGTCCTTAGGCTACATGCCTTAAGAAAAATTGCCTCCATACCCTTGATGCCCCATCGGTGAGTAATAGCATCTGTGTTAAAGAAGATGATAGTGCGACTGAGGATTCAGTATCTCCTCTATCCTAGGATCCCTCCTTTGAACTCTGCTCCTCTCTGGACATAGTCATCTGGGGCATGCTGCTTCTAATATCCTCACTACCTTTCTCATTAGACTGGAAGGACTATCGGCCTGAGCCTAAGTCTGGGTAGCTTTGGCAGCTGCTACTCTAGTTTGTACTACCCTAGCCTCAAGATCTGGATGAGCATCAATGATCTCCAATAACCCACTCAGTTGTGTCTGCTCATCATCTGTATATTCATCATCCGTATGCTCATTAATGAGTTACTTTTTGAAAGCCCCAATCTTTGCATGTTCACCTTTCGGGGCCATAGTATCCAAAAATTAAACATAAACAACCTATAATTAGCCCCAACAATGAAGAAATAGAAAAAAAAAATCTGAATTGGATCAGTTACAGAAGGGCATTACGAAAGCTAGTTATGGGTCATAGTTAGAACTACGAGTCGTAAAAGGTTTTCATAAACCATAGGTGTAAAATAATATTGAACACTTGAAAACTTTACGAGACCTAGGTATGAATCCAACTTAGTTTATGAGTTGTAAATTGATTTTGTAGACACTTCCAGGGAGTAATTTCAAAACAAGCAAGGGTCTACGAGACCTATCTACTGCTTGTAGAGTGGTGTACCACTTGTATAAGGTCTCGTCTAATGAATATTTAGAAAATGAAGTCACTAGAACTTCCTACGAGGGGTAATTATGACTCGTAGACTCATCTACGAGTCGAAAAGGACTCTTGTGAATATGAACTTCCAAGTACCTGACCTATCAAACTTCACACACGGACCCCAAAAATATTTTCATCCTAAATCTACAAGCATCAAAGCAAGCATAAATGTGCTAACAAGTTTAGTACACAATAAGCCATACCTCAAATATGATTTCAAACCATATTAACCTCATCGAAAAATGAAAAGCAAGGAAGAACATATGTTACCAACAATTTCCATTATGATTCACACTAAGGCATTCTCCAATGATATCAAATACCATTTCACAACCATAAACTACATGATATCACTCATTCAAACATGATAAATAATTCTATGGGCACATAATCAACAATCACAAAACTATTACACCTAATTCTGGGCATAAGCAATCAATTTAATCAAAAGAACCTCTAATTTCACATTCTCAATTCACATTCATCAAGAATTTCATACTTAAAACTCAAACCCATCACAATTATCACATCACACACCGAAGATTAATGGAAAATTTAAGATTAAAACTTAAAACAAGAAACTTACCTGGGTTCCATGAACCCCATTCACAACTCATAGGTTGATCTATGAGTCGCAAAGTTGGCTAGCTAGTGGAGTCCACATTTATCCTGCTCACTATAATTCTCCATGGGATAAGATTACGAGTCATAAAGTGGAATACGACTTCTAAGCCCAGTCGTAGAGATTGCACCAGATGCAATTCTCAACAAAATCTACTAGCTTATATCTTTTATAAAATTCATTTGCACCCTATATGCAACAAAACCAATGTTAAAAAATAATAATCAAAACACATGAAATAGCTACCTAAGATTCTAAAATTGTAAATAAACTCAAAACCAATCTAAAACATAAAATATCCGTGAGTTGCCTCCCATGTAATGCCTAATTTATTATCATGCCACAACTTAGACACTTTGGCTACTAGAATTCACCAATTCCCTAAACCTCACTTTTTAGCTCATTAGGATGCTTCATAGACTGGCTAATATTGAACACTACTTTTTCATCATTTACCCTAAATCTAAGTTAACTGGAGTACATATCCACTAGAGCTTGCCCCGTGGCCAGAAATGGTCTCCCTAAGCTAATAGGGACTTCAAAATCAACTTCACAAACAATAATCATAAAATCTGCAAGGAATATGAATTTGTCCACTTTTACCAACACAGTATAAAGTATCCTTTTAGGTTTCTTCACTATTCTATCAGACATTAATTACCGCATCTTAGTTGTAGTAGGGGCACCCAAACAAAGATTCTTGAAAATTGCAAGAGGCATCAAACTGATACTAGCACCTAAATCACAAAGTGCTCTTGCAAACTTTACACCTCCTATAGTGAAAGGTATAGTGAAATCACCTGCATCTTCATTCTTTTGAGCCAATAACTTAGTAGTGATAACACTACAATGTTGAAGCTCCTTAAAAAGCTCTTGACTCATTGTCCGCTTCTTATTAACCAAGTCTTTCATATATTTTGCATAACCCGATGTTTTCTTTAAAGCTTCAATTAGAGGGATGTTGATAGATAGTTGCTTAAGAATAGAGAGGAAATATTTGAACTTACCCTCCTCCTCCCTCTTCTTGAGTCTTTGAGGGAAAGAAGGAGGAGGCCTTGGGACATCTTATACTTCTTTAGCTCTTCAACCATTTCACCTACCCCATATTTGACACAACATTTCCAAGAAGGCCTTCTGTAGATCTGCCCAACTGGTGATTAAATTTTGTGGGAGCTCAGATAACCATATCGCAGCATTACTCGTAAGAGATAATGGGAAAACACACAGTCCCATAGCATCCATGGATAGATTTTATGTCACCATCACACTTTTGCAAATAAATGCCATATTGTGCAAGAGGCTATGTGGATCCTCCTTTGGTAGGCTTGCAACTAGTCCACGGTTTTGCAACATTTGAAGCAACCCACTAGAAATAGTGAACTTTCTGTCAGTGAGTAGTGGTGGCAACACAATTTCCTCGGTAACATCCATAGCCATAAGGTTCAATCTATATTAATTCCATCGATAAGCATTGTCATTGTAATCCCTAAGCTGTGGAATATTCTCCACAGGAGGTGGATTTATATTCCAATCATCATCATTGACATTTTGATTCAAGGCTGCGTTACCCATGATGTTAGCATTCTTTTGAGCTATTCTTCTGGTAATTCGTTTGATCTCTGGATCAAGTGGAGTCAAGGGATTGTCTTGACTCCTAGTGTTAGGCATACACTATCTAGTATACCCTGTAAAGAAGAAAACAAAAGTAAATACAAGGGAACTAAGAAATTATCACTCGAATTACAATTACTAGTGAATTCAATCAAATTCTAGTCGTATTCCCTGACAATAGCACCATAATATTTAATCACTCCCAAGTTACCCCTCTCTTTTGGAGGATAAAATAGCTATTCTCAAATATAAAACCTAACCAAGGTTAGGGTCAAATCCCACAGAGAATACAAAGACTTTCCAAATTGATTCACTAATAAACAATTCAAGTGTTAAAAAACTTAATTCCCCAAAAGAGGGAGTGTTAAAATGATTGATATAAAATTAAACTAAGCTAACTAAAATGGGAGACAATCAATAATAGAGAGCAACTTGGGTATTATGTTCCCCATGATTCACTAACTCAACATTCCTGGATAACCCAATTCTCGACTACAGTATAGTATGCAAGACGATAATTTAAGTTCAGCAAGCCATTTGGTAAATGATGAGAGTTGAATTTCACTATGTGACTTATCCTATCACCATATTGTGCATTACTAACCTATGCCTATAGTCCCAGTCAACCTCTCCTTGGTCTAGTTTGGTTTATTAGACGAGAACACATCATCGAATCCTATTAACAAATATTTTTTCCTACTATTACCACCTGGATAGGGAAGGTAACACTAGGGAAGTTCTAATGTTGGCCACCACTAGAAAACATGCAAAACGAAGAGAACTAGTTAATACATGTAAATACACTTTCTAAGAATCACAAATTATCCATGCCTATTTGATTGGATCTTCATGGTTCCCACAGCCCCAAGTTGTGTATTTAGCTACTCATGCTATGGGTAGATAAAGAAACTATAAATTGAGAAACATAATTAATCACTTACCCAAATAGATTGAAGAACAAGCAAACACAACTTGTATCGAGAATCACAAGGTTGAAGGATACAATGAATCCACAAGTGTATAATCCTCTCCAATATTTAGTCTCCAAGTATAAAACCCTAAAAAATACTGTAATAATGTTCTCTACTCTATTCTGTTATACTCCATACCAAAAATAACCTAATTATACTATTTATAGTATTTAAAAACAAGTCCCAAGAAAAATAAAAAAATTGCTCGGTGAACCCTATGATAGGTAGTTACGACTTGTAACTGGGTTTACGAGTCATAATCAGGGTCTCATGTTCAGCTTATTGAATCTTGGACTTCACTGCTATAGATCCACTTTAAGAGTCATAGTCTGATTTATGACTCATACTGCCTTCTTATAGACTTTATCTCATCATGCTGTCCTTTCTTGAAAATTTTCACGAAACCCCTCTATATAGCTAGTAGAGTGATCTATGACTTGTATAGGGGTCTCATATAGCTGAACTTCAAACTTTCATTCTTCACTAGAAATCCCCACGTAACCCACTCTATGACTCATAGAGGGTCTCATAAGCCTTCAAAAAGTAGAAAAGTTTGTAATTTTCTCCAAAAGTCATGCCCACCCACTTTCCTAGAACAACAAACACAAAAATATATTAAAACCAAAAATTTCACATTGAGAACACACAAAATCGTATGTTTTAGGCATCAAATATCTTGTATTTTGACAGCACATCATCAGGATTCCAAGGTTAGACTTGAGTTTTGGAAGAAAGTATAGAAGTTACTTATTTTGAGGCAGTTGAGAGCCTTTATGGTCCATAAATTACTATATGGGTCATGAAGTGGGTTTCATGGATACTTCTAGTGAGAGATTGATTTTCTAATGTTGATTCAATGAATATGCAGACTGGTCATGGAATGATTTATGACTCGTAGAACATGGTTTGTGCCTTAAGGATCAGAGATGAGGACTTTCTGAAGATTCATTAGAGAAAACCCCCTACAGATCGTAAACCACTTTATGAGTCATGGAAGGGTGTTGTAGACTTGATGTCCTATTTTCCAGCAGCAATGTACGAGACCCCAATTTTGTGCCGTGGGATGCAATATGGCCCGTAAACCTATTCTTGAGGCGTGCCAACCCAATTATCTTATTATGTTTAGGACTTATATTTTAAATATTATAAATAAGTTTTTAAGGTTATTTTTCATAAGTTTACGCAGAGTATATAGAGAACATGAGAATTAGAGGGGGGAAAATAGTGAGATCACACTGCAAAGTTCTAAGAACATTTGTACTTTGATTTCATCTTTAGACTTGTGATTCTCTTTGAAGTTGGACTGGATTGTTCTTAATTAAATTGTATAAGTGCCCTATTATGTTATTCCAATTCATAATCCTGCATCTACATAAATAATGAGTAGCTGAATCCACAATTAGGTTTGTGGGAACCATGAAAAACTAACAAGGTAAAACCAGATAATTCATAATTCTTGGAAAGTATGCATGCATGTATTAATTAATTCTCTTCACTTTGTATATTTTCTAGTAGTGGCCAACATTAGAACTTGCCTAGTGTTACTGACTTATTGTGTTGGGAGTTCGAGGAAATGCATTTGAGGTACATCAATTAATAGGTGTGAGAGGATTAATGTCAGATGCAATAGTAGTACTTATATCATCCATGGGTGCAGCTAACTCCTGATGAGGTACTTGTATGATTTTCCAAGGTGAAAGAGCTCCTGAACCTACCTTTGGTTCTGCCTAAAAGCACCCATTCTTTTTTGAGCCTATTTTTAAAAGAACTCAAAAAAAATTACAAAATTCTTAGATACCCATGAGTGAAGCTTATTTGGGACCCAATTCCTACTGTAATAATTATGAGCACAATTGAAATTACTGGGGAGTTATACATTGATGTATTTATAAGACCATTTACTATCTTGAAAAATCTTCTAGTGCAGCTGCTACCACAATTTTCAAGATCTATCCAATTGATCAAGGAAGTTTTTCTGATGGTATACCTCTAGGAATCTCTACCATTGCTCGTATTCACTGTCTTGATGAAGTAACAGAGGGTGAATTAGTAGAATTCAGAAAAATGTATTAGTAGCTCATATGCCTTGGGAGGGTTACAATTTTGAAGGGCTGATGTGGGATCCGCTCAAGGAACAAACCAAGATGGTATTTTCTTATTCCCAAATGGATCTTTTTCATTTTTTAGGTTTATGGTCTACTCTGGGAATAAATTCGCCCGATTTGTAACTCAGTTCTTATTTCTCAATGATATTCCACGTTCAATAGATTGAAATATTCAATTGTGGATGGATAAAGCTGAAACATCAAGTAATATCGATGAATCCGATTACTACAATTGCTTAGGACCGAAGTGAAAAAGCAAACTGGAAATTTCTTTTTTTTCTTCTATTGATATAACTTTCCGAATGATTCGCAAGCAGAAGCAGAGAAAGCAAATTGACTGTAGAGGAGGTCTTACGGAAAAATAGCTTGACGCCAAGATGATAAAAAGACATTAGATAGTATAGAAAGGATTTGCACGCTATCTAATCTATGATAGCAGCCAAGAAATTGAGTGATTTTGTCTTTCTTTCAACTTTGAAAATACCAATAGATACTATCAAAAGATCTTTCTTGATCAATCCCTTTGCCCCTCATTCTTCAAGAATAAGGAAGATCCTTTTCAAGTTTGATTTTGGTCACTTGGAATCTCCAAGAGACCTTTTCTTAAATTCAACCGATCTTTTTATAGGTGTTTGCCCTCGATTCAATTGCAGGATAGGTTCTCTGCCCCTGCGCGGATGGAGCGAGAGAAGTTGTTCGGTTCGGTAAAAGAAAGCTAAGAAAACAAACAACTAGGAAGGGATTTGCTATCCCAGGTAAGATCAGTTTAGGATCATGCGATCCTTTTGTATAAGATAGGAAGGGTTGTAGCAAAAAATGTACTTCATAGGCGGCATGCTTAACACATACAAGTCGGATACTCGGACTCGAATTGAGATGTAAACTGTCTAAGACTAATTACTTTAGTTGTCTCTGCATAATAATTGTGATGGAGAACAAAAATTTCAAATTGAATGGATTTAAAATAATATTACGGCATAAATCAGGATTAAAAATTTTTTGTGTTCTATGTATGGACATCTGAGGCTAGGGGTCTACTCCCTTATCCCATACTGATGAGAATTTGACTCCATGAGATAGGAGAAGCTTTTATTTTGTGATATCATCAGGATAATGATGCATGAACCTTTTAATGGGTTTTATATGACACTAAAATGATGATACAATATTCATATGAGAAATTATGATCAAATATTTCTTTAGCAAACACCATCTACTTCAGAGATTCCTACAAAAAGCTTTTGTAAATACAAAGCAAAAAAAGGCTATCCTGAGCAATTGCAATAATCGGGTTTATTGATACTAATTAGATAGTTTGAAGCAGGTGAAACCACCTTTCTTGGGCCAGATCTAGTATAAATAATCATGGAGAAAGTTAGGGTAATACAACAATGGCTAGAAATAGAGCTAAGTCATCATAACTCATATACAAATGCTAGAAGGAGAGGATTGAAATTTTCAGTAGGGGATTGGTTATTCTTAAAGGTATCTCCAATAAAAGGGGTTATGAGTTTTGGTAAGAAAGGAAAACTGAGTCCATGTTACATAGGGTCATATAAAATTATTAAAAAGTTTGGGCAAGTTGCATATGAACTAGAGCTACCCCAAGAGCTTTCAATGGTCTATCTATTTTTTCATGTCTCAATGCTTCAAAAATGCATAGGTAACCCATCCCTTATTACTCCTATTGAAAATATACAAGTTACAAAAGATCTCACCTCTAAAGAGGTACTTGTTGCTATTCTAGATCATCAAGTTAAGAAGCTACGGAATAAAGAAATAGATTTAGTAAAAGTACTTTAGAGGAACCAGCAGGCAAAAGAGATAACATGGAAGGATGAGGAAGCGATGAAAATAATATACCATTATTTATTTGAATCTAAAGAGGAAATTCAACATGCAGAATCGGGGCCTCTATAGGTACGTGTGTTTGAATGTTTATTGTGTTGTCAAAAGTTTATTTAAGTAAAGGTTTGAACTTGGTTAAGCTATTCAATTATGCTAACGTTCACAAATAAATGTTCCAAAGGGGGGCAGATGTAACACCCCACATATTATGTGTACTATGCCTATACATATGGAACATGATGTGAATGAGTAGAAGGAGCGCCAACTTTAAAAGTTCCTAACATTTGAATGGGAGGGCTATATTTATGTCTGCGCTTAACACGAGCGATGGCATATAAGTTTTGAGCCAAATTGGGAGGTAGAGGACTTATGTGAGCTGAGAGAATTGAGGTGCTTGGAGGACATAGGAAGCTAGCAGGTGAGTTACCTACTTGCTCCGCTTAAATTTGCTAGCTAGTCGGAGACAAGGCTCAACACCGAATTTATCCAAGTCCAATATTGAATAAAGTCCTGGCTAAGGGTGTGACTTGAGCCCACATTTTAGCATCATAAATAGAAAATATTTTTATCCCAAGAAGAATATAAAAAGATCCTAAGTACATCACAACTTATTTAATGATTTGAGCCCAAACTGAGTGAAGAAAATTAGAAAAATGAATAGCCAAGGCCCATCAACTTTGAGACCCATTTAGGCCCAAGTGAGGAGGCCAAGATACTACATCACTTCCTTGATAATATGATTCTTAAAGCAAAAATGAACATCAGCCAAAGGCTCCTTTAAAAAGGTCTTATAAGTAGCTCCTTTAAATCATTCCTGACTTGAAAATAAAATCAGCTTTCAGAAGCTTTCTCTCTACACCTTCTTAACTTTGCAAAGCAGTCACAAGGAGACTTTTAGGGTTCTTAGAAAAGCCCTACACCTTGAGGATAAAGTTAAGTAAGAACACCTATGTGTTTAGTATGGTTTTCTTATGAAACACAAGAGACTATGTTGGTTATGTTTATGCTAAAATTTTTGAACATATGTCCCAAGGATTATTGTGCACTTTTCTTATTGATTAAGAGGCTTTTCTCTTCTTGCTTGGATGGATTATGAAGTAAAGTTTATGATTTAAACAAGGTTTAGTTTTGTAGTGATACAACACGGATACTACACCATTTTTGTAGTCCACAAAAATGAGTTGTGCGATATCGTAATTGTGCTCTTGATACGAACTTGTGGGCTGAAAATCAAAGAATGTTGTTTCACGTTCTCCATATACTTTAGAACTAATTTTTGCACTATTATGTGTTGTGCTTTATGGGCTGTTGTAAGATTATTATTAGAAAGTACGATTAGAGGCACAAAGGTTGAAAGAATATGCTCGGGTGTATAATTATACGCTTGATGCCTATGTGTTATTTTTTTATGAGATTGGGTTGCCAAGATGTATCTATTGGCTGCTAATACTAGTTTTATCAACTTCTATATTTTACATAAATATTTTGAGGAAGAGAAGTTTATCTTGAGATAACGGCGAGGTCGTATAACGAGGTTTATGAGGCTACCTGATTTCATATTATTTGGCATGAAACATAGATCCCACTTTGTCACATAAAGGCACTTACCAACTCTAACACAACTATTGACCATGTCTCCATACTTTCACATATTCATATGCTCCCTCATATAGTCTTCTTCAAATCTGCATACATATTTAGATACCAAGACACATGGGTTCTTGTTGCTATATAAAGTTCACGAGTTGTTTCATCTTATACGCATTCCATTATTTGTGCAACATACTCTTTTCATTGTCATATTGTCTTGTATGACTAATTACATGTCACATGCTGCATATACAGTCCTACAGCTCCAATATTATAACAACCAAAAGAATCATCTCAAAGATAATTGAAAGATAAAGTAAAGTATATTGTTTATTAATGGGTGGTAACCTAAGGGA
>JAOTQJ010071190.1:0-13154 GCA_025642045.1 Solanum sejunctum | reverse complement strand
TGTATGACCTTGTTACTACCTTGGAGTGGCTGCCTTTCCCTCAAATATTTATCTACACCATATTAGGCAATAAAACTCGTATTAGCAGCAACACAATACTTCTAGGCAGTCCAATATCATAGAAATAATCACCCGGACAACAAGCTTTTAATTAGTGACACAAAGGCATTTCTTCAACCTTTTCACTTTTAAACATATTTTTTAACAACCACTCTTATGTACATGTCATGTACATCTTATTTTCAGTCTCTTAACAGTCCCATAATAGCCCACGAAATACAACATACAACAATTTTTCTTAACATACCTTCGATGTCAATAATTCCAAAACTATTTTAACTTTACCAAAATTATTTTCAATGATTTTACCACATAAAATCAGTCTTCATATAGTCCAAAAACAATCTCAAATCAGGAGTAAGTCATGAAATAACATACTACAATTCTACACAACTTACAAATGGACTGCATATCATTACCTCCCCCCCCCCTTCGCAACATTTTGACGATGATAATTCCAAACCTTTTCCAACTCTAACCAATCTATTCCAACACTATATACACATACCAACAGTGATAATACAATCTTGTAATATAACCCAAGAAGTCATTAAGGACATGAGCCAATAGCTTTAAATCAAATAACTCGCAACTTCCAACCAACATCACACTTAAGATAGCACAATAAAACACATATGTTAAATGCAACTAAAATCTGGGCAGCAACCTTAGGGTAATCTCTATAACGCAAATCAAATTAAGAACATCAAATTCTCTTCATAATACAACCCACAAACCATTTAGAAATCATTAAATCAAAAGAAAAGTGTGCGGTAATTTTTTGGACACAAGTTATCCAGAATTTTTCAGCAAAGCATACTATCATCTACTTCTTGATTTTCATGAAGAAATCATACTAAATACACAAATATAGTTACTTACTTTATCTTCAAGGTTGAGTTCCTCCTTACGAACCCTAAATGATTATTTTTGCTGCTGCTCAAGGTCAAGAAACGTTGAGAGAAAACTTAAAGAGAGAGAGTTTGGGAAAGCTGAATTTTTTTTTTGATAAGTGTAGAGAGTGAAGTTATACTGCTAATAATCCCTTTTTAAAGGGTTGATTTGGACGAAATTATTTGGTCAGTTTGACCAAATAATACCTCTTATAATATGATCAAATAATCAGCAGTTGGTTCCCCCCAAAATTGGGCAAAATAGGCGTTAAATTCTAATGAACTTGGGCAGCCAATTTTTAGCTTTCCTCTTAATCCGTTCTTGGTCCAACAAACCAAGTGGTTTGGGATATACTTGGACTCTTCTTACCTTCTTATTGGACAAAAAAATAAGTCACATCCATGATGCTAAACATGGGCTAAAATTATACTCTTAAAATAGGATTTTTTTCCATAATCGAACTTGGACAAAAATGATGTCGAATCTCTTCTCCATTTAGCTAATAATTTCAAGCTAAGCAAGTAGATGAATCACCTATTAGATTATTAATTCATACAAATACCATAATTCTGTTACTTGATGATATCCTCAATTTAACATAAAATACATATACACAAGGCCCTCGGAAGCATTAGACGCCCATATCATCCATTAACACGAGAATCAAGCACTTTCAAGAATTGACGCTACTTTGATCAAACTATATTAAGATTTATTCACATAGCATTAGTACATGTAAAAATGTGGGATGTTACAGATAACTTATCGCAGGATTAACAATTAGTCCTGGGATAAGTTATCCCATCCAGGAGGTGGAACAATAATCCCAAGATAACTTATCCTGGGATAAAGTATGTGAAATAACAAAATCCCTCACTTAAAAACTCACTTTTATACATCACTTTTACATTTATGTATATTAACATATTTTTTAATAATATTTATAATAATATATTCACAATCTTGACTAATCATTGTTTTTATATGTGTTTTATTAAAAAATATTTTTATAAATATAATTTTTATTTATGAATACATTATAAGTTGTATTTGGTTCTCAGGAAACAGTCTCTCTACCTTTACGAGGCAGCGGTAAGGTCTGTGTACATTCTACCCTCCCTAGACCCCATTTGTGGGATTCCACTCGGTATGTTGTTGTTGTTATTATAAGTTGAATTTATTTGTCTAATACTTATGTTTATTTATATGTTTATTTTGATTTCTCTTAAAATATTCACTACACTACTAAATTCTATATTTTAAATTAAATAGTTTATTACTCACTTAAAAGTTATACTTTATATATCAATTAAAATGTAAATGATTTCAATAAATATTTTTTTACTTTTAGTAAACTTAAAATAAAAGTTTTATTTTTGAGTTAAATAAGATGAAAAATCTTATTTTTAAGCTAAATACGATGGACGTTTTTATTTTTAAAATAAGTAAGAGGAAATTTTTATTTTTTAAGTTAAATAAGATGAAAATTTTATTTAAAGCTAAAATAAGATGGAGGTTTTATTTTAAAATTTAATAAGATGAAAGTTTAAATTTAAAAATACATCGAACTATCATCAAATGCATACACATATATTAAATAAGATGAAAATGTATTTTAACAATGAATAATTAAACTTGGAAAGAAGTTTTAAAAAATAACTAAATACAGTGAAGGGTACTTTTGTGAAAAATTTTATTCTTAGAAATTATACCATGAATAGTATTTTGAATATGCCAAACCAAATAGACAATAAAAACTACTCTTAACATAACGAATTCCAGTATAATTTATCTCATCATAACTTATCCCAGCATAATTAATCCCATGAGTTGTTTAGGCCGACATTTGTGACAGAGATTTGGAATTTTATTGGTTTAGCAGGGTATTATTGATGCTTTATCCAGTGATTCTCTTCTATAGCAATCCAATTGACTAGACTTACCCAGAAGGATGTGGCTTTTCAGTGGTCGGAAGAGTGCAAGGCGAGCTAGGCGAGCTTTCAAAAGCTCAAGGATCTATTGACCTCAACACCCATTCTTGTTTTTCCTGAGGAGGAAGTACCTTTTGTGGTGTATTGTGATGCTTTTGGAGTGGGTTTGGGTGGAGTGTTGATGCAAAAGGGGAAAGTGATAGCATATGCTTCTATACAGTTGAAGGCGCATGAGAGGAACTACCCTACGTATGATTTCGGGTTGGTTGTGGTGGTGTTTGTAGTGAAGTTATGACGGCATTATCTTTACAGGGTGCATTGTGAGATCTTTATCAATCACTAGAGTTTTAAATACATCTTTTCTCAGCTTAATTTAAATATGAGACAGCATAGGTGGTTGGAGTTGTTAAAAGACTATGACATATCTATTCTATATCATCTGGGCAAGGCAAATGTGATGGTAGATATTTTGATCCGGAGGCTTCTAGTATGGGGAGTTTGGAATTCTTGAAGATAATGAGACGCCTTTAGCTTTGGAGATTCAATCACTTACTAGACAACTAGTTTGGTCGGATATTTCTCCTCCTCAGAGTATTTCAGCTGTGATGAAGGCTTGATCTTCATTGCTTCATCAGGTATGTACTCACTACTTCGATGATGCTAGATTGTGTTTGATTCATAATAAAGTGTTGAGGGGTGAAGCAAAAGTGGCTACTATTGATTTAGAGGGTACTTTGAGGATTAATGGTCTAGTTTGTGTGCCTAAGATAGGAGATTGGGTGAGATTAATATTGGGGAGGCTCATTGTGCTAGGTATTCTATCCACCTTAGTGTGGCAAAATGTACCATGATTTAAAATAACACTATTGGTAGTGAGGATAAGGAGAGACATTGCTGAGTTTGTGCCAAAATACTTGAACTGTCAATAAGTCAAATATGAGCACCAAAGGCCTGGAGGTTCGATACAAAGGATGCCCAATCCTGAGTGAAAATGAGAGGGTATCACGATAGTTTTTGTTGCAGGTCTACCCATGGTCTTAGGTAAGTTTAATTCAGTTTGGGTGATTGATGATCGATTGACTAAGTTAGTTCACTTCCTATTTGTGAAGAGTAGCTACAATGCAGAGCAGTTGGCTAGGTTGTATATCTGGGATATTGTTAGATTACACGGGGTGTCATGTTTATAGTGTCGAACAGAAGATATTTCTTCACTTCCCATTTTTGGAAGGCTCTACAGCATGATTTGGGTACTTAGTTGGATTTGAGTTCAGTCGTCCACCCTTAGACTAATAGACAGTCATAGATATAATTCGTGGAGTTTATTCATGTGAGGTATTTGAAAAAGGAACTTTGAGTGTGGCTTCACATGGGTGGAACTTTGTATGTTTGTATTTGAGATGATGGATGGTATTTCATAGGAAATAGGAGTTATTGTGGCCTCATGATGGAGTCGTGGTGGTTGTTCTAACGTTAGTAACAATTTCAAGCAATGGTTGGTTTCTTTTGAACTTTAAATCTCCAAGAGTGGAGATACAAATTGTGTCCTTAGTGTATAATTAATGCACACTTGATGAATAATTAATATATAAATAGTGTATCTTAATGTACAATATGTATTCATCATGTCATGATGATCGAAGGTTGCATCTCAACATTGGTTTTCTCATGTTTTCTCCCCTTAAACTTTACTCCTCTAAAGCTAAAACAAAAAGGTGCTATTTATAATGTATCAGTCAAGTTCAAACAATTTTTCCTAAGAAATTTCTCACCCTATCACCAAAGTGGTTCTAAATAATAAAATTTCATAAAATACAGTATAATCCATTAGGTTCATGTATTAAGAGTAAAATGGAGTAATTCAAGTCCCAAAACATACTCAAGGTCAAAAGAGTACTTTAGTAGAAACAAGAAGCAGCAATATACTGCATCACCACAAATCAAAGTATAGTGTCTATTTGTGGCAATTAAACTTTGTCAAAAAAAGTGTAGCCTCAACTATGTGGCACCAATAGACTAACTTTCAGATCCTAAAAAAATGAGATGTGCAATGAATTGTTAACTATTCAACTGAAAAAATGAGTGACCAACTCATAAATATAAGAATGTTATTTTTATGACGAGAGGTCCAAGACATCCACTGGAACTAATTTGGATCGGTATTTACTTGGCTAGACAATTGAATGAAATATAGTTTAGCTTAATGCTTATCAGTGTCCTAATAGATTACTCCCTAGAAACACATATTTGTCCCACTAAGGGAACAAAGAATAAGTGTTGGGTTATGACAGCATGATACAACTAGATCCAGTTTTATAATCAATAAGATGTAACTAAATTTTGACTCCAATCATTTCTCTCCTAAATGAGGACTTTGTAACATACAAGATGGCAAAAGTTGATCTTTATCTACATTAGTTCGACTATAATTTACAAGTAAAATGAACTTGCAGAAATAATTTCATCTATGCATCTATATATACATGCACTCACCTACAAAATTCTCTCCCTCATGAAAAATTATACACCCACCTACTAAAAATAGGTTCTGATACCATCCATGTTCAAAGAACTCTGAAGGAGATGCAATGAGCAAAGATCCCACTTGAGGGCCTTAAGGACTAGCAAACACTCCAACCTGAGACGAGTATATCTAGTACCAAAAAGTTTTACACACTATACAACCAGAACATAAACCAACCAACTTCCTATTTAGTATTTACCCTACTATTTTATACCACAAAAGAGATTCTATTTTATGATGGTATTGATGGCTGTAAAATGCAAGAAGTAAACTATTTTAGTACTTTTTCATTCTTTTATTATACATAAAGAAAAAAGAACAAATAAAATAAAAACAGAAGCAAGACAAATAATCTGAACAACAAAAATCTAAGTAATTGAAGTCGAAAATTAGTAATGGCAAGAAAGAAAATTAGACTAATTGGAAATTGATAGGCAGTGATGCGGAGAATTGTTGATGTCCATCCCAAGATCCGATCATTTTTGTATGATTTCGAATGCACTATCGAAGCTTGTTATAGAAAATTGAGAATTTTCAACATTTTCTCCATATGGGGCTTAGGCTAAGAGAGAGGCCCTCTTGGGTAGCCTTGGACTGCGTACAAATTTTTTCAGCTACATTATTAGACATTTTTACTTACTGTGAGTGGACTAGAAATTCATCCCCCAAAAAAAATAAAGATTTGGGGGATTAATTAGTTTTTTTAAAAATTTCTTAAAAATAATCTATTAGAGATAATAATTAACTCAAATTCAGAGAGAGAATGAATCTTGCAGGTGTGACAACGGGGTTGGCCATTGGTGGTGCAATTGGTGGTGGTGCTGATAATTTTCATATATCCTACTATTTTTTATATCCTTCTAGATTCTCTGAGTTGAAAATAGAACTGTCCAGTTACATTGTCAAAATACACAAGCTTTTAAAATTTACCAAATTCAGCCATTTAACTTATTTGTCTCTCTCTTTCCTCTTTCTTCTCTATCCATCCCCCACACATTCTCTTTGCACATTCTATTTTCTATCCATCTTTGAAATTCTCAAATGTAATTTTATCACTATAGGGATTTGTTGATAGCTAAGATGTTGAGCGTTTCTTCGATAAAGATGGTTGTTCAAATAGTGATGGTGGCCTTAATTAAGTAATTTGTTTGTTTTACTTGTTCAGATTGAGATAAATGTTCTTGTATATATATATACATAGAGAGAGAGAGAGAGAGAGAGAGAGAGAGAGAGTTGAGTACTTAATAATAGCCTTTACTTTTGGAGAAATTTACATATTAATCATTGTTTTTCCTCTGGTACTAGAGCTACTCTGAAGTATTGTTGACCTTTTGCTGAAATCACATGTAACCATGCATTCATAGGTGCTAAATAGAAACATATTGCGTAAAATCATAGGGGAAAGGGGTTATGGGCCATCTAGTGCAATGAAGCAATATTAAAAAGTAGAAAAATCAGAAAACATCATTTTTCTATAAGCATAACACTAATACATAATGAAGAAACTAGTACAGTCGATTGTCATCAAATGAAAAGAACATCCATAATAAACAATATAGAAAGTAAAAAACTCAGAAGGGATATAAATACATTCTATAGAAACAAAATACAGAAAGGAGTAGAAAATAATTGGAGTCGAACTAAGGGCTCACTACAATAATAAGCTTGTCTTGAATGCCAACTACTAGCCACGAGTCAGTGGAGGAGCACCTGTCCCTACATGGCTAATCAAATTATGCAGACAAATATGTGTTAGTACATTTGAATATACTAAGTATGAGAGATGCAATGCAAGGATGAAATTATAATGCCATTATAATTAAACATAACATATAGGTGTATATAAGATTAAAGAGTCATGAAACAAGCTTAAACATGCACAAGGAATATGACTCAGATCAATATGAGACAATGCATAAGAAATTACAAAAAGTGAAGACATGTCATAACATCATATAAACTTGGGAATGGACCATAATCGGCAATAAGACCATGTAAGATACTACATGGAATCCAATGAACTCCTTTCATAGGGAAAAGACCAATGCAGTCCTTCAATTGGAAAAAGAGGAATCTACTTGTCAAGGTAGATATCCAAAACTTAGTAACTTTAAAATTGCACCTTTCATAACTATTGGGCCTGCGTTGATCCACTAGCCTAGACTGTAAGGCTCATATATATGGTGGCACATAGTTAGGTACATTGAGATTTAGCTTCAAGGGATCATACCTCAACTAACAGGATGAGTCCTAATCTCTAGTCCTCTCGATGCTAAGTCATCCCATGAAATTCTTTAAAACATACTCTTAGAATCATAAGTAGCAATCATAGGAGTAGCTCAAACTTAAAAATCTTTCTTAAATATCTTTTACTACAATAATCATCATACATGTATCTTGATAAATTTTAACTTTGAAACACTTTATAAATGCCCTAAAATAATCATAATTCATGGGAAACTTTCACTGAAAATAATATGAGTTTAATTGATGCATGAAACAATCATAAATCACATAAGTCTTAAGAAATTTCTTTAAAAAGGAACATCAAAATCGCTCAACCTTGATCATATCAAAACCCATCATGAAATCAACATCATACTTTAAAAACATATATATATAAATTACATACATGCACGCACATACACACACACATTTACATAACAAAATAGTTATTGAAATTTATGAGCATCATATAATAACATCAGAATTATGAAATCATCATAAGCATGTATTTAGACTTGAGGAATTCAAAGAAAAGGTAAAACGCACAATAGGAAACTTTATGGGTGAAAGGATACCTATAAATCAACTCATACACCTAGAGAACTAGAAAAAAATGAAATTGCATCAATATTTATAGATGTGTATCGTAGGACAGACATGCATTAATATCTTCTTGACATTGCATTACATTGCTTACATTTCATAGCATTCATTCTTTTTCATATCATTCATTTCTTGAAGTTGATGTATGAACCAAGTTTTATGTATTGAATGACTTGAATCTTGTATATTGTTGATATTGAACTATTGAAAAATTGTTGATATATGTTGAATAACCTAAGCCTTGTATATTGTGAAGTTGGGCTATTGAGATACTGTAATATGAGATTGTAATTGTTATATTAACTATATTATATATGACGATCTTTCCTTCATGTAGGTTTTATAGTTTAGAGGTATGTGGTTGGGATGCAAGGAGTGGTTGATTTATTATCCTTTACTTGTGATTAGGTTTGTTTGTTGGGTACCTTCGTACTCACCCTTGCTTTTCTATACATGTGTGTAGGTAGAGAGCCTAGATCCTGTAGACGTCCTTATTCTTCTCCTTCTTAAGGACCTAGCTATCGACAGCTGAGAGATAGTTACTTGTTGCTCCAGCATACTCTCAAGACTGTCGAATATTACTATTAGTTTTATTTTATTCGAGAGACAAATACTATTGAGACTTGTATTGCTTCTTTTTATTCTGATGTAATAGAGGCTTGTACCTTGTGACAACCAGTTCTAAGCTATTTTAGCTAGACTTGTGCTTTACAACCTTGTTATTGTTAATGTTATGTTGTTTAAGCTTCTACATCATTTTGTATTATATTATTGTGATTCATCTAGGCTGATTTATCTCGATAAGATAAAGACAAGTGTCATCACCTCTGACATTGGGTCGTGATATTTCCTTTCAATCTCTTATACAAAATATGTAGATTTTCATTCATAGGTTTCTTTCATCAATAGAGGCCAACCACATCTCCACTTTTTATCAAAATTCAAGTATGCAAATTTATTATTTTCATGATTTAGATTCCAATTGCATGAATTGTAGTTTAAATTGTTATTATCTACCTAATTATGTATCAATTATATTGAATTACATGACCTATGAATAGAATTCTCTACAATGCTAGTTTGGGTTGATAATCTACATTATGGGTCTTGTTTAATTCTCATCTAATTTCATAGATTAAGTTCCAATTATTTCTTATTTACCCAGTTAAGTGTGAATTGCTATTCAATTACATATTTTGATTATCTACAAGTAATTTCTCTACAAGGTTACCTAGGGATTCATAGAAGTTCGAGTAGATTTATTTCAACTATGATCTAAATTAATGATATTCATTGTATTACGCATGATTCAAGTTTAAATTGTATGATTTCAATCGATCATCAATTAGGCTCATACATTATATCAATTTCACGTGATAAATTCATGTACTTTGTAATGATTTATCTCAATTATGATTTTTTCTTTTTTTTGGTAATAAGGGTTAATATTAATATTACTCGTGGTTAAAAGGAGTGGTATTACTCATGCCACTTAACACAGTCCGTCCAATGTATGGGCTATTACTAGAGAAAACATAGTTTGTTACATAAGAATCCTAGGCATCCCCAGTTTCCCTATTATATTTGCGTCCTTAGTAGTCCTCCCAAAAAACTTGTTACACAAAACTTGGAGGTATTTCTAAATAAACTGGATGTTCTTCATGTCTGCCCTTGGTTCCTTCCATGCTTAAAATGTCTGCCACATAGTTTTGTTCTCTATAGGTGTGTGCCACCACTGTATTCCCCAGAGTCTGTATCAAAAATTTGCACACAAAAATGATGTTAGCATAAAGGGGGTGGTCAGTATAGACCAACTGGACCAGTTCAAGAGAGTCCATATTAATTTCTAGCGGCATGGTCCAGATAGTAGTGCCATTTTGAGACTGACTCTAAGCGCTTCTAGCTCAAGGAGAATGGGGGTGCAAGTGGGAATGGATGAGACCATCCCATAAATCCAGTCCTCCCTCCCCTCGTGGTTTCTAATAACCCACCCATCCTACCATGTTGGACTTTACTCCCAGTGGCACCATTGGTATTAAGCTTAAAATACCCAGGTGCAAGGGGTGTCTAACCAACTTGCAGGAATATTTTGGAACCATTGCTTCGTTGAAAATTTACATTAAGAATAATGTGGCTTTATTCAGTTACATGGTAAAGAATGCGTTCGAAAGCGATGTGATCTCTTTTATTATTGAAGAGGTGGTTGTTTCACTGGGTCTATAGAAGCCAAAAACATTGGTAGAGAAGGTTAGTCAGATTAGTCAAGCCATTGTACGATTTGTTATGACATTTTTTTCACAATTTGGTTCAACATACGGTATTCAGATCTAAGATGAGATTTGGCTCAAGGCAGGTGGATCTGATGGTATCCCAGACAGCTCAAGCAGGGCCACATCAAAAAAAGATGTGATTTATGTCTTCTGGGAACTGGTTGCAGATTTGGCAGAAAGGGTTGATATTGAGGCCAAGCCTATGAAGCTAGAGATTATTGTTAAGCCAACCATGATGAATGAGCCAGAGGAGGGATTTAATCTTATTGGGCAATTTTGGCACCAAATCCAATTGAAGTCCTTACCGTTATTAGTAGGATCCCATTCCTATAGGAGATTATAAGCCGAGCGATGACTGAAATTTTCAATTTTTGTTAGTTGCCAATAGAGTTTGTCTTTGATGCCTGTATAAGGGAACAGAGTGACATTGATGATATCGCAAGTGATGTCAGCAGGGATGTAGAATGAGAGAGGGGAAAGGTGCCAACTGTTATCAGCCCAAAGGTGGTTAAGGGTGAGCAGCTCTTCACCCTTGTGGAGAGGCCCTTGAATCCGACTTCTAAGGCTATCCTTTCTCGGGATCCAACGATCCTCTATGAACTTGATATGTCCGAGAAGGCAGACCACCTAATCCTTGGTTTACTTCTCACCTACCCGTCACTAACATATCTCCAAATCCTAGAGCAGGGGTTCTTTCTCCAACCTCTAGTTGTGTCTAGATACTTTAAGGTCAGGACTTTGCTCCAAAGATTATCCCTGTGTTTGATCAATCTCCAGGCTAGGCTCATATGGAGAGACTTGTTTCTGTCTTCCACCTTAGGGATGCCTAGTCCATCCACTCTCTTGGGAGCAGTGACCATTTGCCAATTGAGTAGATAGATTTTTCGCTTATAATTGAAGCTCCCCGTGAGGAAATTTCTCATGGCTTTATCCATATAGTAGGTAATGCAATTTATGAGATGGATGTATTGCATGACATGTGAAAGGATGCTACTAAGGGAGGCCTTAATAAGGGTAGTTCTGCCTGTCATGTTCAAGAAGTTTGTCTTTCCACCCGCCAGCTTGGAACAAAGGTTGTCCAGGATAAATTGGAAATCCTGCTTCATAGGTCTTTTGTGGAAAATTGGGAAGCCCAGATATTTACCAAAGCTTGTACAGGGGTTTATCCCCAGTATTTGGGAGTATATAGAGGCTTGGGATGGAGGGAAATTCTTGGAGAAGTAGATTTTAGATTTGGCATGGTTAATGCTTTGTCCAGAGAGGTGATAGAAATTGTTGAGGACTTCTTTGATGGTATCACAGTTTGCACTATCTGCTCTGGCGAAGAGAATGAGGTCATTAGCATAAAACAGATGAGATAATGTAGGACCTCTTTTAGAGATTTTAACAGGAGTCCAGAGATTAGTATTCACAGCAGCATCATGAGTCTAGAAAGGCATTCCATTGCAATGATAAAGAGATAAAGGGACAGGGGTCGCCTTGTTGGATGCCTCGGGAAGGTTCAAAGAAAGGAGTAGGCTCCCCATTAACAAGGATGGAGATGGAGGAACCCGTGATGCAGGACATGATGAGCCTTTTAAAGCCTTGTGGTATGTTAAAGTCGAGTAAGGAGTCTCTGATGAAAGACCATTAAAGCTTGTCAAAAGCCTTTTTGAGGCTTATTTTGAGGACCATGTTGGCCTTTTTGCCCTTCATTTTGCCAAAGTGAGTGATGTACTCTTTGGTGATAATGGCATTGTTGGAAGTCCTCCTCCTTGGGAGAAAGAAGGCTTGGGCTAGGTTGATAATATTGGACAGGTAGGGCTTTAGTCTGTTTACAATCATTTTGGTGATCAGCTTGTATATCGTGTTACATAGACCGATAGGCCTGAATTTGTTAGGGCTGTTAGCATTGTGAACTTTGGGGATTAAGTAGAGGTGAGTGGTGTTCATAAAGTGAAGCATTTTCTTAGAGAGGAACACCTCTTTGCAAATCTCGAAGGTGGTTTGCCCCACAATGTCCCAATAATTTTGGAAGAAAATGGGATGGAGTCCATCTGGCCTCGGGACCTTGAGCGGACAAAAAGACTTAATTTGCATGAATTTCCTCATTAGTGAGGGGATAGTTGATGCACAGGTTGCCATCCATCTAGGTGATGGCGGGCATGCTAGGGAGGCAGAGAATGGAGGACCTTTGGTTAGTATAGTAAAGATTTGTGAAATGATTAAGGACGAGGGCCTGGATGTCCACCTTTGTAGAGATCAAAGTGCCTTAGAGGTTCGTAAGAGAGGTCATACAGTTTTTGTAACGCCTGATGAGAGTGGTAGAGTGGAAAAATCTATTGTTAACTGTTGACACCCAATTTTTACCCTCCACGGTGTCAAATTAATCATCGAGCTTTATTTTTTGTTTTAACAATCTTTGACCATTATTTTAAAAAAAAAAACAAAGACAGAGACAGGCGCGTGTGGTACACGCGCCCCCAATTCCTATTTACCTTCTTCTTCTTCTTCATTTTGAACGGATCAAAAAACAAAAACCTAATATCCTAAACCACCGTCACCGCTCCATTCCCTTCTCCTCCTCATCGTCGCCGTCCCCCCGCCTTCTCCCTCCTCGTCATCTCCACAGACCCCTTCCCCATTCCCTTCTCCCTCTCTGATGAAATC